>VVHJ01064670.1:7381-18234 GCA_015107715.1 Tylochromis polylepis
TGTATTTCAAATTATAGCTTCATAATGATTACAGGACATCAGACTACTTGTTCTTATTGTTTAATTATGAAGAATTATCATATAGAAATAAAAAACCTGACGTTGTGTGGTAATTGACACTATTTTAACACGTATATCTTGTCATTTAACATGTATATACTTGTCTGGACATTTCAACATTCACACTTTCCCTCATTCACAGCAGTGCTGTGCCACACTACAAATTTTGGTATCGATCCAATACCAAGTAAATACAGGGCCAGTATTGCCGATATCAGTACTAATAATTTTAAGTTATTCAGGCAGCTAACTGGGGGAGAGTAGTGTGCCATGACTTATGAGATGAATTCTCAGTTTGCAAATTCTGAACACATTTTAATCACCACTATATCACTGTGATTGTTACTTTCCACAAAAATGAGTTAACACAACAAAACATACCTTTCAGCTTTTCATGTGTTTTGAAACTGGGTTTTTGGAGACCTGGAATTTCTGTCTCTAAAGCACACAAAAAGGTTCAGACATTTTTCATAGTGCATGTTTGAGAATTATTTTTTCCAAAGAAATAATTAACACAGTTCAGCGGGCTGAACTTGAAGGATAAAAGCAAAGTATCGATCAAATCATACTAGTATCGATCCGATACCAATACTAGTGTTGGTATCGATACTCTCGATATGTGGATCGAATCTGCCCACCTCTAGACTCCACCCCTTGGTCGCTTTGGAAAAGGGAATTGTGTCATAGAAGCGTTGCAGTAAAACCAGTAACGATTTCACAACAGATTTCTGTAGCCAGTAGACAGTCACAACACAGGGAAACAAAATGCAAGTCGTCAGATGACAGCACATTATGAGAGCTTTTGGGGGTTATCATTTTACCTTCACTGTGCATGTTTAGAAATTGTTTATAGTTTTGTTGAACTGTTTTTGTATGTGCAAAATAGCTAACACCAACATCAGGCTAATATGATAAGTTAGCTAAGTTAACAGTTGTAGTTTTTGATTAAAAAATGCCTGTAAGGGGTCAACTGAGGGTTGCAATATTCTAGCAGAAACCTTGCAGTGTTTCCAGATTACATTAAGTTGAGAGAAAAAAGGTTAGAAAAAAGGTAGAAAAGGTTAATAATGTTACGGACTTGCCAAAGTTGTTAAAAGAAGCTTAGACCCAGTTTAAAATGAACATGAACTGTCCTGGCATTACAGTGTATAGATTTCTTCCTTACTATTATTAACTGCTTTTTTACAATATTAAGTGTGCAGCGTACATAATCTATAGCAGTTTTTACACAGAAAAACTGTTTACCTTTTTTAAGAGGCAGATTCTGGGATGCCACAAAACTGTAAGCCAGGATCAAAATATATTACAACTTTCCTTTGAGGTGAAACAGTTTGCACTTTCATAGAAGGCTGATAGAATCTTAACAAGGTTAGTCTAAAATAAGATTATCACTGCTCCAGTGATTCCATTATCATTGCTTCCTCTGCGTGTCCTTCCTTACCTCGGGATGAACTTCAGTTGGGCACTAAAGCTTGACTGAGCCTGGATGAAGCCGGTCTTTGGTAGGATCTCCATGTGCTTCCTCATGTCCTGACATACCTCAAAGGTCAGTTTCAAAGCTATACTGGCTCTGCCATGCAAAAAAATATACATATAAATACATAATCCACGACATATAAAACTCAGGCAACAACCTACAAGAATACTTTATTTTATTGACATAAAGGTAAAGATGGCAGTTCCACATTCTCTGAAGTGGATCTCAGCAGTTAAATACTCAGGAATGGACAATTAACTTTCCGAGGGTCCACATAAGAAGCTGGGGCTGTTGTGGAGGACCACATTAAAAAACTTATAAAGAGGTAGAATTAATAATGAGCAGAACTGAGTTCAGCTTATCGGTGCAGTCCTCCACAACAGTTCCAGTTTCTCATTTGGCCTCTTGGCAAAGTTAATTGACCACCAATGTTACATGAAGGGTAGCTTACTACCCTAGCTTACTGAAATTTACATATATTTTTCATTCTACCCTAAAAACCTATTCTGTTTGAGGTCAATTCATTTTTTGGTTAAAAGGCAGATGTATTGTCTTCACACTGTCACCAAGTGGTTGCTCAAAGGGGAATTATTGGGTTTCTCTCTAAAAAATGAAGTGAATGAATTGCATTGAGATATCCTATAGGATTTGGTGTCAGATGAATTAAAACTGAAGTTAAAGCCTAAGCTTTGTTGATCATAATAAGGAATCCAGATTGTATTGTATAATCTGTTAATTTAAAGTTTGTCAGGTGATTTTATAATTTGTAGTTTTTGGATTCCTCAGACAAACTTACCTCCAAATGAGTCCCTTTTTTAGCTCTTTCAGGTGTAATAACCAGAAGTATGATTAAACCCTGTTTAAACCTACTATCCTTCAAGGACTCAGCAGGAACAGAAAAAATTTGTTCTCAGTGACACCCACAGAAAATGTCTTTTATGGAGAAATCTACCCCAAATCAGTATAATTTAAGTGACCTAATTTCCAGAAGCTTCAACAGATGGTTGTGCCCGTGGCTGCAAGCCTCAGTTATAGCTGAGGCTTGTGATATAAATGGCCCGTCACCTTGGGAATTTCTCCAACACATCCAAGTACAGCCCACACCTTCAAAAAACAATGACAGTACAGACGAGCTGAAAACACAGTTTGCTGGAGGTGACACGTGTATACATAATATTTTGTTGTGCTTGCTTTCATCTTCAAAAGACACAAAGGTGAGCCTTTAGCTAGCTGTGGCCAAATAGACTGAGGTACCCTTCATTATTTGATTCTCCTCTCAAAAGAACTGGCCCACTTTGAACAGGGAGGTCAGCCAGATGGTTGTTTCCCCGGGGCAAGGACTCACAGGGACACTTGGGGGATATTAAGTTGCTATCTTTATGCCAGCTAAATGACAACCTTCAAATTGCTGGCAGAGGAACAATCATGGATACATAACCATTTAGGGTAATTAGGCATTTTAATTAACACGGGCATTTAACTCAACCTGTCTTGATTTTACTGGCAGGCAGTGACCAGTTCATTTTTGAAGCAATGCTTAGTGTAAGTCCACAGAAGAATTAATGCTGTGGAATGCAGTGATATTTTAGGCAAAAAAAGAAGCAAAGGTTTGCATGTTATTTGGCTTCAAGTAAACCCTCAAAACAATTACATAAAAGCAACTTTAAGATGCACATGATCAATTTTAAATATGCAGAGCAGTTTGAAGAAGTGAACAAAGGTCCATAACAAAATGGGTTTCCTATTTTTCATGAAAGAACCTCCACACTATCAAACAACATCACAAGAGTGAAGGCTGCTGTAGCTGCAGATTAGACAACGTGAAAATAGTGTTGAACATATGACTATAGACATGATATTTCCTCTGGGTTTGGTTTAGTTTACGCAGGTGCTCTCATGCATGTGCTGCTGGTTTAATAATAATACATTCTTTATTTCAAGTTAAATAAAAATCACTGGAACTACTTGCAGTTGGATGCCTTCCTAGGCTAGTTTCAGGCAGTTATTATATAATTTAATCTAGCTAGTAACTTGTTTCACTTTCTTTCACTATATTTAACATCAATTTCTACTCTTCAGTGCCAAAAACCTTGGACAAAATGGGCAAAAGAGCTCATGTCTCTTATCAAGAATAATGTAGCAAATAGAGGCAACATAAAAACACAACCTTTTACTGCTTTTGTGATGCACAGAAGCTCCAGCGGGCTATGAAACATCTGTAAAAAACTCCTACTGTGACCCTTTGGGGGCTCTGTAGAAACAGTCCTAAAAAGTTAAACGTTTTTTTAGAGCCACATCATAATGGTACTCATTACAATCATCACGGTTTAGTGGGAATGATATCAGGTCATGTTGCAGAGAGGTTGCTCATGCTGAGTCTACATACAGTGCTGAATAACTAAGTGCCTGGACAGTGGCTCTGCCTTTTCTTAAAAGGGACAGGTGGCTGTGCTTGCATACTCCACATGTAATCCAAAGCCCCATGGGAGACCAAGCCTTCATGGCAAGCGCTCTAGGCAACTGTCCCCATAATGCAGTACCATCTCCTTTTATCCCACACACACACACACACACACACACACACACACACACACACACACACACACACACACACACACACACACACATATATATGTATAACCTGCCAGAAGAACAGGTTTTTTATTAGTATTTACTGTATGTTGCTATTTTCACAAGGTAAAGAAAAAGGGTAAACTTGATCAACAGCACTCTCACATTCCTCAGGCCAAACTAAACAGGTCTCAGGCTGCACTAAGATAAAATACAGTTGGTGCATTAGAAATACAGAAAAGGGAGAGAAATCAAGGACAGAAGGCTTTGTGAAATAAAGAAGCAGGGTGGTTGTGTTTTCGTGGCTGGGTTTGGGCAGGAATGCTCAACTCCCCAGCTGGCGCCAGCAAAGGAGTATTTGAAAGTCCAGGCTGAGTGTTTGAAATATTAAAAAAGAAAACACCCTGCCAACTGTGTTCAGAGTATTCCAATCACTGGCAAGTCAAACACATTTTAAAGCTTCCTAAAAAAATACTTTCAATTAGTAGGAGTGATATTCCAATCACTGGCTCACAGACAAGATGGACATATTCAATTATGCTTTGTGCTTTTCTCTTAAAAAATCTGTCACAAACTTGGGAGGACTTGTGGGATATCTACCAACTACTTGAAGGAAAAAAAAAGCGACAAATTCCATGATGAAAGCAGCAGCTCTCCTATTGTTTTCCCCCCAAAAGCCTGCCAAGCTATTTTGTGTTCAAATTATTGTCTTGGAGGCAGAGTGACATATTGCACGGTTTGCTGGTGCAAGCATTAGCATTTTTTTTAAACTTTAAAAGCTGCACTTCACTCTGACACTGTCATCGTCATGTTGTCACATGTGCTGGTGTGCCAGCGCACCAGATGGCAGTTGTCACAAATCCCCTACCCCCACACATGCACTACCTCCCCCACATGATGTGACACAATGACTGGCTAGGTGATGGACCTCACTGCTGCAAATGCTACTGCCCCTGGTGTATTCCTAACCTCGTGTGCGCATCATAATGCATCACATCCATAATCAAAGAGGATTTACTTCTGTTCTGTGCTACAGTATCGGTCAAAGAGGGCTGTGGCGATGCCATCCTTTGTTTAGGAACATTTATCCGTTAATTCATCTCTATGATATTTCATCCACGCGTTGAATTGTTAAATGTCTCAAAGCAATACTTGGCTGTAAGCGTAGTTAGACGGAGAGTTTTATGTTGGACTGAAAAGTAAGCGGGCCCTGTCAATTTGAAGGGATTTCCTTGAGCCGTTTTGCTGTGAAAATGTCTGTTTTGGCAGAGACTGAGTATATGAGGGAGTTTTAGTAGTGCATTCAGCAGATAAGCCAGCATGCTACATCAGCAGTCCACACCACCTTCCCAACTCTATTTCAAGGATGTTTCTGAGCATAGCAACAAATAAAATGGGAATATTACATGCACCACTCATTTCTGGGTTGAGGGTTTTGTATATCTTGTTAAAAATAAAACTTTAAGATGCATTTCATTCCTTCAGTTAAAATAATTATCTAATAATATAGGCAACACTTAAGATACTTACATGGGGTGGGTGGATGAAAGGGTTGTTTTGTAAAAATCATTAACCTGCTGGCCTCACTCTTGTATGTATTTTGTAAAACACTGAGGGGATAACCATTTTTTAGGATTTGGTGTTAAAGCTCATGAATTTACTGAAATTATGCTGTTTTTGTAAACCCGGGCAGTGTACTTCTTTTTGCATGACTTGTTTCCTAGAAACACATATCTACCGGCTGTGCATTAGGCAATTTTCACAGTGATATGCTGCAGAGAGAAAAGCATTGGTTCACATCACACTGACTTTGCACAGCTCTTACAAAGACAGCAATGTGGCTATATGTTCTCATATGCTTTTAGTGCATCTACTGACTTTCAAAAAGATAAATTCCACTTGCTGTTTCTGTCACCCTGGGTGTATATTTGAAAAACGTCTAAAGAAAGAGGGAAAGATTTGTGTTTTCTATGTATTAAATGCCACTATAATGTCAAACAAGCCTTAAGTAGTATTCTTGCATCACATACTGGAACAGAGTATAATCTATTTCTTTGCTATATGCTGTCATGGCTATCTATTTAGTTCTTTCTACCAAATTAGACATTTTATTGTGATAAAGATGCTTTAACAGGCCACCTGTTGCATAATGTTGCATTGGTAAAATGTCTACAAAAGTGGCTATTATAATAACACTCTTAACTGACATGCATACAAACATGGTACTAAGTTGTTTCATATTGCACTTCACCTGGAGACAGGTACCTTATATTGTCAAATTACCATGGCATGTCTAAATCTGTCATATTATTGTTACACACTGTTCGCACCAGCGTTTAGGTTTTAGTCTCATGTAATTAAATTGTCCTAAAGGCTTGAACTAGTATCAGACACACACACACACACACACACACACACACACACACACACACACACACACACACACACACACACACACACACACACACACACACACACCGGACCTCTAACAGTGCCTGAGGAATGAGGAGGCACCTGCAGGGCACCTGTCACACAAAGGCAGGTAACCAGTGGCTCATTCTAGGGATAGGGTTGGGTTTTGTTGTAGCCACATGTTAACTGGGCAATATTCAGAAAGTAGAAGATGTCTAATATTTTAGCATTTCAATTTCCCTTTAGAGGTTCCAGATAGGCATAAACCCCTAATCCTAGAGGGGTCACTGCTGACCTGATGAGTGTTCATTTGATTCTGAGTGTTTGTGCTTGGCTGAGAAGCCTGTCCAGTTTCCACTTTTTGAGAGACACAATCTGCTGAACCCTGTCTGCTACATTTTTTTTTCTAAGACAGGGACTCTAAAACAAGAGCCACATCACAAAAAGAGGACGAGCAGGGCAGCATTATTAGACTGTGGATGGGAGGGGGATCACCTGCGAGCCGATCCGTTTAGTTGGAGGCCCTATGACCTCCTTCACAGCTGTTTCTTGTTAGTGCTTTAAAACCAATTCACAGAGTTTCCACACTGAATCCTGCCCTGAAGAAAGAGGCCAGACAAGAGAGGGGTTTATGAGATCCGGCTTGTCTGTGTGTATATAAACAACGCCGTCTTAATGTTTTATCTTATCAAGATAGCTGACCTGAGAGTGCAGGGGCTGTACTTAAGATGCCCATCCCTGTGTTATGAACCACCAGTAGTCAGCTGTTGCTTTTGAGCTCTTCAAAATCTTTTTGTTTAAACTTCTCAGCATCCACCAGCAACTCATCTAAGGTTAGGTACTGAGGGTTTAAGTTAACATCCTCCCTTCTTGGAACATTTGCCTCTTTGGAACATCTGTGAGACTTCATTTGAAAGAAAACGCCTTACAGCTTCATGAAATTTCTCTATTTAAACATGTGACTAAAACAAAACTCAGCCCTAACAATTAAGTAGAGTGTAGTGGATTCTTTATACCGTGTAGCTTTCTAATGCAAACATGCATTTTAAGCAAAGTGGAAGGATGTTGGCTGTGTCCTGCAGTCGAGTCTGAAATGGCCCACCTGCTTTTAGAGCTGTTGTAAACTTTGCTGCTATTAATGTCTCAATGAAACTAATGGACATCAGTCGTTTATTTAATATAACTTCCACGCTGATGGATATAAACATTTTCAGCAGTATAAATTATTCTAAACATAAATTATTTTTCCTCTGAAGCAATTTACCTCTGGCCTTTTTAAGCCTGTGTCTTCAGTAAGGGGAAGTGTGTATCCTTCTGGAAGACCAAAGACAGGCAATCTGATGCAGACCAGGTCTGTCGAAGAGATACTCCCCAGCCTCCTCCCGGGACCTGGGGAGCAGCTTACCCATGGGGGATGCCTCACCCCGGGGTGAACCCCAGCTGGGACAGCTTTAGATTGATGTCCGCTGCCTCCTTCTCCCACACTTTGTATGCCGTTTTGGGCACTTCCTCTGTCTTTCCCCTTCTTTCCTTTAAAGAAAAAAGCCCAGTTTGTAATTCAGGGGGGTCGGGGTGGCTGCACTTGCGTAAAGGATGCTGTCATAGGACCGCTGAGGACGCTCTTTGTGTGAACTGGCAGCCTCTTCGTCAGCTGTGTATGAGAGGTTAAAGGGCTCATGGGAGACAGACAAAGCTTTCCTGCCAGCTCTTGCCATTTGAAGTTACTTGGCTTGATTGGTGCTTGCTAACACTGTTTGGACCAGACAGAGGTCGTGCATAAACCCAGATGAGTTGGAAAAGCAGAAAAGGTGGTTGCGACACCTCATTACGTCAAGTATCACCCCATTGGATGTTAAACGCATTTACAGGGGGCCTTCCGGTTTTTCCTTACATCCTCCTGACAAACCCAGTGTGTTAATTACCTGATCCACCTCACACCTGTGCTCTGAAGTGGCCGGGCAATAAATCAGAAGTCTGTACAGGAAGCTGATTATCCCGACACCCCATCAGTCTTCAGAGAGAGGCCTGCTGTACACTACCTGAATGTTAGCACAGGATACACCAAATCCTGCTAAATCTCACAATTCAGGCTTAGTGGTGCATATCATACTTGTGTTTTTAGTCCATTATAAGTCTCAGTGGGTGGAGGGCCAAAAATGTAGCTGGTGTTCTTTAGAAAAAGAGCTAAAAAATGGACATTTGGAAAAGTCCGGAGGTAAAATTGACAAAATCGCTCGTGTTTCCCTCAGCACCTCTTTTACACTGAAGAGAGATATTAGCTCAGTAGCTAATGGCAACCCAGGTGAGCTAAGGTCTTGGTAGAGTTCAGTCTTTAGAACAATTAGGGGAGGCGGTGCAGCACCTTGTAGCCCAGGTGATGGATCATACTGGTGGTGGGTTCGTGGGGTTAAAGCTAAGACTGAGGAGTGATTGGCCGAGGCAGACGTGCTGAACCGACAGAGACTAATCACAGCAGAGAGGAGCCAGCTGGGCCTGAGAGGGATCTGTAAACACGCTGGGACAGGATCGGAGGCAGCAGAGGTCTGGGCGAGTAGATTCAGCACATGTGGGGGTGGGGGTGTCATGGCAATGAGACATAAACACAGGTTCAGCAACAGACTTGTTAAGATTTTAATCACTCACTCACATGCACACAGTATATCATAAAAAAAAAATATCAATAGATGTCAGCCTATTTACAGAAATTTTAATATGAACAATTATCCAACTGTCCATTTGTTTATCTTGGTTTGGGTCTTGGGTGCAGCAGTGTCAGCACAGATGCCTACACGTCTCTCTCCTCAGCCACTTCCTCCAGTTCTTCTTCTGGTGGTGTGGACACTGAGGCATTACCAAGGCAGCTGAGAGACATAATCTCCCAGTATGCTCCTGACCTCCTCCCAGCTCCCTGAAATTTCTGGGAGGCATCTAGGAAGCATCCTGGTCAGATGCTGCACCACCTCAGTTGGCTCCTTTTGTAGCAGCTCTTCACTGAGCCTCACCTTTACACTCAGCTTTTTCTTGTGTCACTCTCCTGGTCTCCTGATCAGCAACGTTTAAGACAGTTTTTGTCAAGTCTACCAAGGCATCCTTCAGCATCCATACAACAGTCTGTATAAATAAATTTGTTATCATAATAAACGTAAAACTTGAGAGATTTCTGATGAGATGCATGTGATGCATATGTAGAGCAGTTCTACGCCTGCTGGTCAGTACTGCAGTTCCCCCGTTTCGGTTCAAGTTTCAGTTCAACAAACAGGAACCTACTATAAAAGCCTTGCTATATTTTTTAGGATTTGGAGACCCAAACAGAGCTAAAAGGCGATAATGTAATTTGACCAACCTATTATAACATCCCTGCTCTTTTTTTTTTCTAACCAGCTTTAAGGATTACAAACAAACTATACTATAAGCAGAAGTTTTTAAATGTTGCATATTATCTGATCCCAAGAAGCAAAACTGACTAAACTGTCCAACTAAAAAAAAACTTCAGTCTGCAGTATTAGGATCCAGTACCAAATCTAACCTGTACTGGACATTATTATATTTGAAATATCCAATATCCTGATGTTCCATAACAAAGTTACACTGATGACTCAAAACTTCTGGAAAACAATTGTGTCAGTGCTTCCAGGCTGCGAGTGTTTGATGTGTACATCATAACATCTACAGACTTAGCAGGAGTTCACAGGGACTAATGAATTTCCGCTCAAACCATCTTGTGTCATTACGGAGACCACTGGCCTAATCCACTTACCTTCTGCCCAGAATCCCCCTATCAATAAAAAAGGTATAATTTTACCTTCCCTGAGGGCTGTTAAAAGTAAAGAGCCACCCTGTTAAGACTTCCTTTCAAACATGGCAGTGGTTTCGTGCTCTCCTGTAAGCCTCTAATCCCTCTGTCGCCATCACTCGCCCCTGTACTGCCCTAGAGGAAGCGAAGTCTTGCAAATTAAACCTGCAGGTTTCATGTTGTGTGTGTACTGCAGGATTCCCGGATTAGGCTAAACACACGCTTTTTTATTAACCTTGAGCATAGCACTTGCTGCAGTGTGTGCGTTTGAAAAAGGCAGTTCTGTTGAAGCTCCGAGCGACACGTTTGTCTCAGTCACTTTCTGGACGTCTGCTTACGGAGACCAACTGCAGAACAAATCAGTGTCTGTCTGTGTAATTGTGAGTGTGAGTGTGTATGCAAGCACATGAGCGTTTGTGTATAGCCGTTGGCACGGTGCTGTGTAGTTAGGACTCAGGCCAACTTTTTCTAGTGGAATTTCCTGTCTGAATCGTGCACCCCCACCTCTCCTACTCCTCTGCTCTTCACTTCCTTCTTTCT
>VVHJ01064670.1:18254-36481 GCA_015107715.1 Tylochromis polylepis
CTTCCCCCCCCTCTTTCCCCCCCCCCTCCCCCCCCCCCCCCCATGCTTTTTTCCCCGCCTCTTTCTATCAAAGCACAACAGAAGCCTTTTTCCTGAAAATTATTCCTGGCCTGCTCTGGCCTTTCAGGGTATTATTATTATCATTGAGTACTTCCTCAAAGATATGAACCCAATCCGCTCTCCACTTCAGCGTGGTCCTGATCTGGGACTTCATAATGCAAGAGTGCTTTTCCTTCTTCCTCCCCTGAGTCATGAGACTCGAAGTAGCCTTTGTTGACATCGAACACCTGCCATTGTCTTTAGTGAGAGATCAAACCGAGGATTCAAGATGCAAACTAAAAAGAAGGGGTGGATGTGGGGCTCTTCCTGCTGCTTGGCAGGATGTTTAGCATATCTGGAGCCTTCATATGGGGGTCATGGGGGAGCAAAGATTTGTTCAGTTTTAAAACAAACATGTTAGCAGAGTTCAAAGCAGATGTGAAGACCGAAAACGACTCCAGGTCAAAAGTCCCTGTGGCCTGGTTTGATTCATGAGATAAGACAGCCCGATCTCACGGCATGAAATGGATGTTTGTTCATGATAGTTTGTAACTTATGTATTTCAATAGGAAGTTTGTTTAGTGTTTGTTCGTGAGGGGTTCATTTGGACATGTAAATCCTGGCAAACAACTCTGAAAAACCTGGGAATGATTGCATTTTAACACATATGAAGTTTTTCTAAACTTAATCATGGAATTCTCTTAAGAAATCATCTATTGCATGTGGTCACTCATGTTACTGTCAAAAAGGATTTGTTACACTTTTAACAGTGGAAAACTGTTATTTCATTTATATGGACATGAATCAGTAGATATCTTATCGATCTGATAAAAGATCATATTCAGGTGAGTAAAAATAAAAAGGGGAAATTCATGCACAAGAACACAACTTAATATTTCACGTCCTAACTATTTTCCAGACTCCAGTGGGACTGTGTTGCATAAGATTGTGCCAAAACAAAAGCCCCTCAGCGCTCTGTGCACGACACACTTAACTGCATATTGAATCCTAAGCATGACTTTGGAAAATGAATGATATAATAAAAATAGTTGACTCAGTATCCTACAGCCATTCCATGGTATGTACTTTTGGATATAATGTTAGATGCCGAGTTCTAAACTGTTTGCAATGACAAAGCAGAAGCAAAACACTTGTGATGTCAGAGATCCACTAAATGTGTGTTTGTGGAAACACTCAGAAACCACAATGCAGTTAAAATACACAAAGGGTTCTAGCTGAATAAATAAATGTGAATAAATCACATTTTAAGCAGTAAATCCATGGTACAATCTTGCTGTGTAAGTAAATCTAAAGTTGTCACTGTGATTATTTTATTCTCCATCTCCCTGGCACATTGATTGCTTTTGGGACACTGTGCTAATATCGTCCACACAGTTTTGGCTATATGAAGCCCAGGGTGGAGTAACCCCACATGCCAGCACGCCCAAAGGGGACAGACGGACGGTAAATCAAGAAGCTGAGGCGTGTGAATCGTCCCAGCCGTGTACCTGTCGGTAGTTGTCCCTGCAGCCCAGCAAACAATGCAGCTGTCTGGGTGATGGAAGGTCCTGCTCAGCCCTTATAACCCCCACATCCAGCAGCAGCACCATCCTGGGAAGGGGTGGGGAGAGGCTTCGTGCAGCCTCTGGAGCTTCTGCTTGGTGTTGGTTCTTTTAGTGTTTGTGCATGTATTTTCTCTAATGCCCAGGGCATTAGTCCTTACAGAAGAAACACCAGGACTTCTGCCTGTAGAATGTGATACATTATCCAAAAAGACTTAATCACAGTACATTAGCTTTGAAGAACAGCACAAAATATAATAAGTAAAGAAAAAGTAAGCTTCATCATCCTCTTCACCAAAGATGTGCCAGGAAGCACAAGCAGGGGGCACCCCTCACACAAAGCACCAACTTCTGGCTCCACTTGTGAAACAAAGCTCAAACTTCTTTTTCCTAGCTCCAAGTCTCTCGCACTCATTTACTGGGTGCCTGTTTTGGCTTGGTAACCAGAAGCTGACTTGGATTTGGCTGACAGTCTCCACTCAAAAAAATAAATAAATAAAATGAGGGCAAGTCAGTGGCTGAGAACCAGCAGCATAGGTCTCGATAGAAACAACGAGCCCTTGGCCTTCACAGTTCAAGGAGGAGAAGAGGCACCAGACAGATTTTTACAACTCACTTTGTCTTCAAGATCAGGTCTCACTGTACTGGGCACATTCAGTGGTTAATAAAACCTACAGGGTTTTTTTTTCACTGCTCTCTGAACTAATAATGTTTTTTTTAATAGAATTTGTTAATTTCTTACAAATGTAAAACTTGTAACACAGTATAGAACATTTATATGTATGGATGAAAATTGAGATGTGCTCTGTGTTATCAGCTGCTCGCTGGCCTGGATATTAAGCCATATCCATAGACTGTATGGGAGCATTACATAGATACATATACCTGCTAATTGGTGCCGAGTAAGAGCCAAATAAAATCCAAGAATTTGATTCACCAAAAGCTGAGCATTTTTTAAATTATTTCTGAGCTGTAAAATTAGAGATATGGGTGTGCTGCACTGCAGTTAAAAATCTTCAATTATTTTGTACAATTCTTATCTTAATCTCATGATTTCGACAGCGTCATTAGGGCAATGCCTCAGTAAAACCGGACCTGTCTAAAGTCTGTTTTCAAAGAGTAATATAATCGCTGAGCATTAATGCGTGGCCTTAAAAAAATTCCACTCCTGTCAAATGTTATACAGTTCAGAGCTGCCTTCGGGGAACCTGTCCCCCACCGGTCATGTGTGAGCCAATCCAAATTAACCACGAACAAGATGGTGCAACATCACAATGATTGCCTCAGTCACACTAACAAAAGGCTCTGTTAGGGTTAATGTCTGTCTTTGTAACTGCCGTCACCTAAAAACAACATCCAGCATTTAGCCATAGCCTGCAGGCACAGAGTCCTGTTACACACCTTGTTTTCACAGTGCTGGCTAAAGTGAATTAGCACACCTGAGTCACATCTCAAAGAGAAAGGTGTTGGTAACAATGCAAACACTAAATGAAATGATATTATATTTATACAGTATACACACAACTGTTGCTCTTTTTCTTTAAAAACAAAGAAAAAACAAAAAACATAAATACTAATTAGTCCCAGCTGCTGTGACAGCAGGTTTTTAAAGAAAGTTTAGTAAGTGAAACAAAGTGAGGAAGACGTTTTCGTACTGGTTAAATTTGCACTGAAGATGTTTTACATCCCATTGGTGCTACACCAGTTTCCCCCTGACACTTGATGCCAGTGTTTTTCTTAGACTGAGATAATGATCTGCTTTGACCTTTAACCCTTCTGGTCTTGGGCTTACTCATCCTTGTGAGGACAAAAAAATTCTTTTTTTTTTTTTTCTTTTCCTGGGATCAGCCCAGTGGAGCTGCACAGCTCTTTGTCTTTTACCTCTTATAGTGAACAAACAACTGGATTTGCTGGTCGGATTCTTGAAAAGTCCAGCTGAGATACGGCGTATTTTTCTCCATCAAACATCTGAGATGTAAACATTTTAAAGTGGAGAGAATTAGCCAGCCTTTATGTGTGATTAGAGCGCTCCTCGTCTTTAAATCAAGACGGTAAAGTCTCCTATGATCTGCTGCACTAATGACAGTAATTAATGAAAAACGGCTGTTCTAATAAGACTTCCCTTGAGCCATCAGAGCATTTATGGCAGGAAATGGCAGATTCGTGCATTTTTCGTCTGACACATAAAGCAGCATTCATTGTTGTGTAAAACTTGCTTTGGTCTTATTGGGCGGAGAGGGAGCAGTTAATGAAGGTTCTTCAGGCAAAAGCCACATACGGGATCGGTTTTAATGACTGCTGCATTATGGGAACTGTAAAATGGAGCAGGCACTAGTCAGTAACTGTATTTCAGGTTTTTGGAGAGCATTAAGAAATGCTGTTTTCTAACTCTTCTCTGTCTTTTGTGCTTACAGGTGCACACCACCTTTTCCCCACTTTTCACACGCCTATCCCGATTGACATGCGGCACCACGAGGGGCGGTACCATTATGAGCCACACCCACTCCATTCAATGCACGGGTAGGTATCTATTGATGTCCTTTGAAACACTTTATTTCCAGCCAACTAGGGGGGTTCGGAGAAATTTAATGTTTAATTTAATGTCTAATATCCAACACATTCTCATTAGTAGCGAAGTCTTAGTAAGTGAATATCAGCTAAATAGGTAAAATGGGGTAAAGTCATAACATTTTCCTGGTTCTTAATGGTTAACAGTTATAGCTTATGTCCCTGGACTTGTCATAAAGTTTGGGAATCCTTGGTAACAGTTTTTTAACGGTGACAGTGATGAAGTCATGCTGTGCAACAAACCCAAATTAAAAGGACTTATATTCTTTTTATATCCTTTGAAAAAAAAGAGAAAAAAATACGAGACATCCATGCCATTAAGGAGGGCTGAAAACAAGCTGAGAACAAAAAGAAAAAAACAAAACAGCTTGCTCATAACGAGGCTCACTCTAAAACTATGACACTTTGAACACATCTTAGATCACATGAATCATCAAGATGTAATAACTCTTTACACGGTGCAACTAAATTAGCTCAGTAAGTCATCACCTGTGGATGGAGTTCAACATGGAAGACTCACATTTCTAGCAGTGGAAAAGAGGCTACCAGTCGACACAAACCACTAGTGTGATTTAGTTGGAGGACTTGGTGAAATGTAAAGTTGTCTCAGTGTGACATTTCAGTTGGTTTATCTCACCACTATTCCATCCTCTTTGTCAGCACTCGAGCTTTGGCAATAAAAAAAATATACTGTAGATATCTTGGTGTTTTGTATGTAAGTAACATGTGGGACGTCACAAGCACTTTGAAAGTAAAGCCAGGTGCCACTGCAGACACGGTCAAGAGAATCAGCCCATCAAAGGATCTAATCCAGCCTTCTAGATGGCTTTGAAAAATGTGAATGTGTCATCCTGTATCTGCCCTCATGGAACATGGTTTAGGACTTAGGGAGCTCTCTGGTGCTGGCATCACACAAATGTGAGCTCTACCGAGAAAGCGATCCAAACATTGAAAGAAAAACATCAGTCATTTATTTAAAGTGTTTCTGCAACATCTTTTTTGTATCCTTTAAAAGAAAATAAGAGCACTGACTGATTGAATGGTTTGTTATAACAGGGTGGAAGTCCAGTTTTTTTTTCCCCTCAGTTTTACCACATGTATTCTAACCTGACCTAAAAACAAAGATTCATTTATTTTGTGACTTATGAATGTAGCATACCATAAAACTCTGGCCTGCTTAACATTACCATGCCTTCATATCCTTATCTAAAATATTCAAACCCTAGAAGGGAACCCAGGAATTAGATCAATAGAGGTTTTGTGAGAATTGTGCTGTTACATTTAAATTCAGCCAGATCAGGTGATACACGGCGCAGGCAGAGCTATTCATCACCAGCAAAGCGAGCGAAAGGAGGGGGCAAGAGTGTGGCTGTGCACCCGGTTTGTTGTGATTAATGTGATGTGACTCTGACAGACTGCTCCCACTAATTCATCAAGGCCTTGATCTAGCTGTCTTTGCCCCGGCCTGCACCAAATTCACCTAATTACCGCGTGTCGTCCTGGAGAAATGGAGCAGGCCGTTGGCGCAGGGCACCTGCTGGCGGAACTTCGTCGGTCACAATGGTTCCCGAGTGTCAACATTGCACATCCTTTTTGAAGGATCCTTCATTACTGTTTGCATATAACATAATGAGATCTGAAGATCTTTCTATAAAAGCTGTCATCATGTAGTTCCTGCAGTACTTCTTCCAACCTGTGATTCTGTAGGTATCGCAGGACTGAACACTTTACGCTGCCTGCTCCTTACTACAGTCACTTAGGATATTTGTGCACGCTGGTATTGTGACCTATATTGGCTATATTGGAATCACACAAGTGATCCTTTGTGTGAATCTCCTCAGAACAAAAGGCTGGTATGGTCTTGGAGGATGCCATAGAAAGGGGTTCATATCTGTTATGTTCTGTTCATTATGCTGACAGTGGAGTGGTCGACGATGCTGTTAGATCGTTTTACTGAGTCTCTCCTTGTCCTCTACTGTTATAAAACAGTATCTAGGCTTTCTATGAATTACCCAGGCTTTAATGTCATATGCATTTTTCAGCAAATTTTTAAATGCTTGGTCCAAGATTTAAAAGTAGCAACCGTCACACTGTGGTCTCTGTGCCATATCCGAGCTGGCTCTGAAACACATTAGGAAGTGCTTCTGGTGGGCAGACAGTAGAACTTGGACTTAGATACAGTAGTTGTGTGCTGTTTGCTGCATATGTACATCTTCTGTGCAAACCCACAAGCCAGGGGAGCCAGCTACCGTGCCAGTACTTTTGACCGAGTAATTAGCATCTGAAATCCAGCCTTCCGTTCCCAGAACCTCAATGACAACGCCGTGGATGAGAAAAACAGATCCCCTGCTCATTCCACAGCCTGTATTTATGCTTTTTGGGAAGCAGTTGGGGGCAAATTGCAGCACTGAAAAGTTGAAATATGCCCAAGGTTTTTGTGTGGCAGAGCTGTGGCCTACACCGCCCCTGTACACAAACAGATGTGGTGCTGCTCACCAGGCAATCAGCCTGCTCACGGCCCGCAGCCCCGCAGCTCGGAATGTGTTGATTAAATACAGTTTACGCATGAGCCATTTGGGCTGCTGTTGTTTTTTCCCCTTCATTGTTTTGGTTTGGTTAACATGGAGCGAGGCGGGGTAGGGTGGACGGGTGCGGGGTGGAGAGCTGATTTTCGACTCCGATGATTGGTTTTCGGTGGTTTTGACAGACATGTTGGTATCTTGTGTTGTTTCTTGTTGGCTCCAGCACCTACTCATTGTCACGGCTCATGTTTGAATTCGGAGGCTACCCTGAGTTGCAGCCAGGAATGTGCGGCTGAAAAGACAAGAGAGCCATCAATCAAAAGAGCGGGATGCTGCAAATCAATAGGCTGAAATTTTCACGGTTTATCGCATGGTTTCAGTGTAATTTTCTTACACTCAGAAAAAACTAAATGGTATGTGACAGTAGCGGAGCCGAATAATGGATAATTACCCACTGTAAAATCCCATCTCGTTTAAGTTTATTATCCAATTGTCTGACATAGTTCCACAAGGGCCCTCCTCTGTGTGCACAGTGGAGGGAGTGCAGTATCACATCAGCTCCAAATCCTCAGCATCCTGATCAGGGCCCCAAAAACAACCAAGGCAGGATCTCACCACGTCCCCTGTGGGGCAGCGTGGTGATTTATCTTGATCGCCTTGGCTGCCCAGAAGTACAGAGGGGAGTGTGGTGCATCATAATTCATCCCACCCTGAGCCAGTAGGGAAAATGCCAGAGAGGCAAACACTAACTTGTTGGGCAGCTAAAAGGGCAGGGAGTCAGAAGGGGAGCTTACTCTATGTGACCTCCCCAGAAACACAGAAGTGGGCAGCATCTTGTGGTGAAGAAAGCTGATCATTTTCAGAATCTTTATTTGCACAAAGACTTTGTAAGTGGCTGCAAACAGTCCAGATTGAGACATTTATTCTTTTTAGAGATTTAACAGATTGGTTGCATGTCTTTTTTTGAGTTCCGGGTCCTCTTGAAATTAAACGGGGTTTCCCTCAAATCCTTAAACAGGCAGCACATGCATGTTTCTGTTCAGTTTAAGCTTAAGTGAAAAGAAGAGTATGTTTTTCTTATTACCTCGGCACACTTGACCAGTCAGCGCCTGTTAGGTTGTTGGTTTGTGAAAGTTTGACATAATAAATTTATCTGACCCCACTGTCTTATTAAAAACTATAAATTTTGCACATTTGGGTTTAAAGGCTGAAATTGAAGGGAGACCAAAGCAAAAGAGCATGTTTAACTTTATTACAGAACTGCTTAGACACGTGTGTTTAACTTTTTGTTTCTGTCTGATATTGGACTAGAACTGTTCGGGCCAGTAAAAACAATCCACTTTTCTTTACCTCACAACTAATCGTAGTGAAATCTGCCACCACCAGCACTGTAATGTACATGCTTTGTGGTATGCACTTACTCATATGCTCAACAAGCTGTACCTTGTCCAAATCACTTTTTCTCACAGCAGCGTTTTAACAATGGAACAACAGAGAGCATGTAATCACACAGTACAGAACACAGAGACAAATAGCAATTACCTGCTTGAAAGCATGTCATCTACCGGCTCACGCTGGCTTCCTATCCCTCTCTCTGTCTCTTTTTCTCCTCAAGTATCATCATCACCGGGACAAATGACAAGACATCTGTATTAGCTCTGTTTTCCATTTCTTAGACTATTTCCACTGGGTAGCCACCCATAGTGTTCAGGTATGATAGAAATCTCTTTAAGTGGCAGCTCCTGATTAAGACACAGGGCTCCTCCAGAGCTCAGAGCTCCTCAGAGAGCTTCCTATTAAGCCTCTGTGATTGGAGCCTGGGGAAAACACACAGACTTCAAGTAACATCTTGTCAGAAAAAGGGTGGACCGACAAGGCTTCAATAATGGTACCTGCCAAGCAGGACTATTATTTGCAACCACCTGACAGGCAGGGGCAGTAAATTTCACCTTATTATCATGGCTTCATACACACTCTTTGGCTGTTTGAATGATTTACTGCAGTTAGAATATTGTGTGTCAGCACGCGGGTTTGCTGTCAGCCAAGAAACAAATAACTTTGCTGATGGATAAAGGTTTAAAGTACAATGTGTGAAAATAGGTGAGCATAAAGAGTTTGGCATTTTTATTATAACCAGAATTAAATGCATTTATTTTCAAATCAAGTTTGAACTGGATAAGTGGAAGAGGACGGATGGAAGTTCACACTTGAAACTCTTTTTTGTACTCAGTGAACAACAGTGAAAACACACTGTGGTTGCAATTAAAGGCAGCTCATTTGACCTTATGTCTATAAACATAAAGACACACCTGCAAATGACTGTGCAGCATCAGTGGATGAGATATTTAGTACTGAAAGCTTTGTGTTTTAAGTTTGTTCGTGTTCGGATCGTGTTTGCATTCTTTGGTTGCGTGTAAGTAGGTAAAGGGAGAAAAACAAGTGTTTGAAACCATCAGCTGTCATCTTTATGTAGTTTTTAATTTAATGCATTTGTATCCATAAACAAAAACTGTCAGATATCTGCAGATTTTGGCTTGGATATCTGCCCTGTATTGTAGATAGAATACAAAGTATTTTATCCACAAGATTTCATTCAGCTTATGAAACCTAAATGAAATTGACTATGATTCATTATGGACTCAGCTTCGATCCAGGATGGAGGTACAGATGCAACATGCTCAGCAGAGTCCTGTGTTGCATTGAGGCAGGTATTTCTACTGTTCTGTCCATTCAGGAAACATCATATAGCCTTTCTATTTAGCTAAATGCTGGGATTCCCAGTTACTATGATGGGCTCTGAGTCCGCTCTGAGCCAGCACCAGTGCCAGCTTACCCAGGTAGTCCTTCAGTGAAGCACCCAGGCACTAATCTGAGGAGGCAGTGCCAGCCTCTCTGTATGCTGCTTACAGGCAGATCGGGCAAAGCATGTTTTTGTGTATGGAGCGTCTGTTTCTTCTCACTTCTCCCCTCCCGTCCAGAACAGAGGGCTCTTTATGGTTGTTTGTAGGGGACGGCAGAAAGTTGGCCCTCATACAAGGTCGGCAGTCTGCAGGCGCTTACTGGAAATGGAGCGAGCGCTTGGGCAGGGCTGGGCCCGGGTGCAGGTTGGCGGCCGCACAGATACACTGAAAGAGAGACTGAGCAGGGAAATTCTGAAGGGAGGATGGGGTGAGGGGGACGTCTCAGCCTTACCAGGTCCCTGACCCACCTTTCATAGCCACAGAAAGTAGTTACAACCGGGAGCAGTCGCACTCATTTCATCAAATCCTCCCTGATTTTTTATTTTTCCTCATTAACTTTGATTTATCCCAAAAACTTTGGATATAAACTACAGGAGGTTATACCTCCATTAAAAAAAAATACCATTTTGTGTGGATTAACCATTCTTAACACACACACACACGTTGTGTACCCAGCCTGCAGTCAACGCTGCCAAAAATCAAAACCACACATATAAACACTCATTTGTTCACACAACAGCCATGGAGATGCTGAAGTGTCAGAGTTTGCTTGGCGTCACTCGTAAAGAGAGTGGTTCTGTTATTTTTATTACTTTGTATTGTTCTAGTGAGTGCTGCTGACAGATGCATTTAACTGAAAATGAGAAGATTATGTGAATGAGAGAGCTAACTTGAGGCATTTAGTGTGTAATGTTTGACAGATTTGAGCAAGGCCAGCATAAAATCACTTCAATCACACACTTGAACATGTAAAGTAAGGCCTAATATGGGAACAAAATGACCAAACGGGAACATTTCAACATTCAGTTTGAACCTCTTAACATCCAACAGGTCATTGGCAACCCATCTGGGGTTAGTGTTCAGTTACAGGCCGCTCCTTTTTATACACTTGCTTAATCGGACCACCCAAATGGAAAAATATTATATAACATTGTATAGTTTATAGCCAACAAAATTAACTTATTTAGCATGTGGCTAAAACAACAGCAACAAAAAAAAGCCCAACTCTAACCCCAGAGGTTAAAAGCAGCCTTACAGTGGCCAAAGCTTTTATAATTTCTTGCTCAGACTCATTGTGCAAGGCCCTCCTCAAACTCGCTGACAGTTTTAGTGAGTCATTAGTCTGGTCATTTCTAAGAAAGGGAGGACCCCTCTGTCTTCAGAGCTGTCTTATGGTTATTACCCACATCTTCCTCCCTGTGCCTGTTTCTGTCCTGACTGTAGTATGAATGACTGATGACCAATGGCTGCGACACTCCCACGTGATCACAGAGAAGGAAACTTTTCGAATGTCTTCTTGGGCGTTCGTGAAAGCGGAAAAGTGGATACAGGGTCTCACTTTGATTTCTGCAACATACTGATGGACAATTTACTAGTTAGTAATATAACCACCCTCTTTCATTTACCATTTTAGTAATCATTGCTTAGGCTTAAGTGTGTTTCTGAGGGCTGGATTTGTGCCAGGTTCTCGTACCACACACTCAGGGAAAAACAAGCCACTTATCATGCCTAAAGCAAACTTGGCCGACATAAATACTAGTGCCCCTTCAAAGGGCTGTGCCAGCGGCTATCAGACAGTTTTATCTAGCTCAGGATTACAACACCTACTTGTCTGCATTCTTGCTAGCACAGCTGCCAATTACCTGCCACAGGTGACAAATTTACTGTATAGCCCAATTTGACCGGCAGGCTGACAAAGAACTTCAGACAAACTTTGAGCCGAATGTGTCTACAGGCAACCACTTAAGGTTTTAAGCATCTGCTTGTGTCCTCTTATCACACTCCATGTTATACTTGATTTGAGACACCCAGCAGTTTTGCCCACCCGAACAGATACAACACACTTCATCGTAGCCTTGCAGTTGAAGTCCTTGGTCTCGACTTGTCTGTAGCTTTAGGGCTTAATAGGAGAAGGTGAACAAAAGGGGATTATTATGTATTAGTTGTGTGACTGGGTAGGGGAAAGGGTGTAAATGGATTTGGACTGAAGACACAAAAGTTAAGGCATGTCTATGAACATACCACTGGAGATCATTCAGGAGATAATAACAATGCTAATATTCAAATGAACGCACTCTATTTTCATTCCCTTGATCTCTCGCAGTCTGTCTTACACCTTACCTTAATCCACCCTGCCTCCAAGTCTTTCTACCGCTATTTATATTTGTCCAATTTTTACTTCCTCTCCACAGACCTCCTGGACTGACAGGCAGTCCAGTCATATCAGATATTTCTCTGATTCGCCTATCACCCCACGCAGCAGCCGGGACCGGCGAGTCACCATTCAGCCCTCCACATCCGTATGTCAGCCCTCATATGGAGCACTACCTACGCTCAGTACACGGCAGTCCCACCCTCTCCATGATCTCAGCAGCCCGAGGACTGAGCCCTGCTGATGGTAAGATTTTCCGCACTCACTGGATCTGATGCACCACCACAAAAATGTCAGTGAGCAGTGGAGCTTAAACCATGTTGGTATATTTGAATAGAACTCATGATTTAAAGTTTATTGAAGTACATCTTTCTCAGCATTACCTTGTGGAGCTGTGTGTCAGGATGCAAATGTGTAATTCAGTAAAATAAGAAATTAAATGGGATTCAGACAATGTCTGAGTGATGTTCTTTAGAACCTGAAGAATATGTGCGAGTAATCATCCTGCAGACTCACAGTGGTGTGTTCATCCTCTGCCCTCCTTCACAATCCAACCAGAGTTCTTATAATAGTTAGATTTTTGCTGTTGTGTGTTATTTGTAAGAAAGGTCAGATTGGACATTGTTTAGAGTTTGTGTGTGAAAATGGCTCAGGTTTCACTGATTGTCCGTCTTGCATTCTGGTGCAATTCAGAATTAAGTTTATTGTCCATTTAGAATAAACTTGCATGAAGTGTTTGCTCACCGAGTCAGAAATCTAAAGCACTTATAGTTGTTTCAATCCATAAGAATCACCATATTGCAGGTTCCTGCAAGTGTGCAGTGAACACGAAAGGAGGCACGTACACACTTTCTCAAATTAATTAATAAACAGTATGATATAAGCTTTGCAACACTAAATATCACCACAATAATAACTTGATTATTGCATGGATGAACTGCACCTCCACTATCTTGCACTGCATCTGGTTGACCTTGTTTTGATCTGCAGCCTTAGTGAGCTACAAGGGGAGCAGCATCAGCCACCTGCTGCAGGTTCTGGTTAAAGTGGACCTCCAATTTTGGAGTCTCCAGAGCAGAAAAAGGACTACTAGCACAAGAGATTTGTCTGAAAGTCTCCAGTCACTCTTCCATGTAAATTCAGCCTCTTAGAGTGCAAGCTATAATTCTGGCAACTTAAATCAGAAGCGTATAACAATTTTTTTGCACCTTTATATCATTTATCGCTAAAATCTACTCAAGTAAAATAAGATGACACTACCTTCTGTTGGTCATTACATTACAGTTACCACCATTGCATTTGCAAGATTTAAACACTCAGCCTCAGTCTTCTTTGCTGTATGTAATGACCACAGACTGAAGAATAGACTGGAAACTCGGCCTTAAGGAAGTGAGACGAGAGTTGAGCGGGTTTAGAATTTATGTATCCTGTGAACTATAAACCAAGTGTTTCTGCTCGGCTGCAGTTTACACAGCTGATTATTTCACCAGCAGTGATAATTAGTCTTACACCTTATACACTCCCCTACATAAGTCCTGACCCACACCTTTCATCAAGCATGCTCTGGTGTTTTTGCATGTGTGCGCATGCTGGTGATTTGTGGTTGTATCAGGCACATGCTTTGCGGTGCCCGCTCGTTTGTATGTGTGTTTGGAAAGGGGGGGACCGTGGAAAATTAGCACAGACACAAACGCTCTGTGCGCCTGAACTATTGAGTTCACACAATGACAGAGCCATCCTCGACAACCGATCGGTGAGGAGAGGAGCCCAAGGCCTGCACCGGCCTCCAATAAATCACAGAGCACACGCTGCTGGCAAAGCAAAGCCTCCCCACCTTTCAGGAGAAGCAATGCGGAAGAGATGCTGTCACTGATAAACAGGCGGGAAAGTATGGCACCAAATGGAGGGCACTCTGCAGCTCAGCAGAACATAAATAAAGCCTGTGGAAGCATGGAGCTCAGTGGAGCATGTGTAAACTCCAGATACAGTTACCTGGGTGTAATGCATGTGTTAAAGACTGTTTGTAAAACTGCTTTAGGTGTGATACAAAGTCTGTGCTCATAATGCCAAACACAAATGTAATTACTAGCAAGTAGTTGCATTGATATGTATCTCTGACATTTCTACAGTATGTGTGGAGAGGTAAAAGGAAGTGGTATGTTGTAAATCCTAACATCTGACTACGTGTAAAATAGCCTCAGCCACGTTAGCAGCGTTCCTCTAGTGTTGGTTGGTCTCCAGAGAATAAAGCAAACTGCCTGTAGACGTCCGTGGATGTTTGCTCACCACTGTACTGGGAGACTTTTGCTTTTCACCAGAATATTTATGAATACCTGTTGGATGTATAGATGGGAAATATGGCAGTTATGTGACAATGACTCGCTGAGCTTCAGAGCAGTTTCCAAAATGACTTTCTACCGTTGACACCTTATTGAAGTCTGGTTTATTGTATAGTCTTTACTTGACAATATAAAGCACCTTGAGGCAACTGTTGTTGTGATTTGGTGCTATACAAATAAAACTGAATTGAATTGAATTGAGCTGGCTCTGTGCAGGAAATGTATGATGCCTTTAAAAGTGACCAGAATAAATTATTCATTAGTTCAGTTTATAATAGTTTGAGTGGTAGTTTGAGTTTTTTTCTGTTTTAATACAGTCTCCATTATTATTATTTTCTGTATTATTTGTCAAAAGAAATATTTGACTTCACAGCAGCAAAATAAAGCAATACAACAACACAAACAGGTGACTCACATTCAATAAAATCCTCTCACACTGGTCTGTTGACAAGGATTAAAACTAAAGACATTTTCTGTACATTTTTTATCGTGTAGGTTTTATGAGTACACAACAGCATTACAGTTCATTGTTTTCTATTTTTTCACTTAACTAAATACCTTTGACCAGCGAGTTTTATCTTTTAGTTTAGCTTCCATTCATTAGAATAACTTTGAATCTGACCTCTGTCTGTGCTGTGAGGCTGGAGAAAGCCTGGGTCTGCACGGGGAGAATGAAGCTGAGTTTGGAAAACATTTCAACTTTTGACCAGCGTAACTTTCTGTCTGCTTTCTCTGTAGCTGCTACCCCTCATCCCTCTGTGTTCATATGTGAGGTCACACACAAACACCCAGACACAAAATGCTTCTCTGCGGCGGTGGTAACGTGATCTGGCAGCTGTGGAGAAACCAGGAGTATGCCTGCAGCAGCACAAACACGCTGCCTGTGCACTGTTACCACAGCTATGGCCTAATAGTTTCTGATGGATCCACAGTTTTGCTTTATGTGTCTGTGTGTGGAGAGGGTACAACCCCAGCTTCCCCCATGTTTCCACCAGTGTGCATATTAATCCACCTTCAGCCCACACCCCTGTCTCATCCAAATACCCACACCCACTGGAGGAATAGGGAGGGAGCAGGAAAAAGTAAAAGCAATCTGTCACTTATTCTTATAGTTTCTGACATTTTTAAATGTTGCTTTACTGGATGCAGGTGCTAACACTTTTTACGTAAATATTACTTTTGCTCATGCAGCGTTTAAGGCTTCCTTAGCATTGCAAGGGTGCGTGAGCACCTGCACTCTGTGTATGACTTCAGCCTGTCAGACACAAGAGGTGCAGGAATGTGCCCCCCACCCCCCTTCCCCCATTTGCCCCACTCCCCTTCTTCTTCTGCTTCCCTTTAGTCCCCAGAGATTCTTCCCCAACCCCTGCAAGCCTCAAAGACATCAGACTTGTTTCATTAAACAAAAAAAAAAAATAAAAATGAATGCCTCATGCCCCGGGGCGAACACGCAGGGACGAATCTTGAGCCTGTGAAGCAGGGCACTCGATTCCTCTGCTGTTCTCCTGTTTGTTTTTGTCATTCTGTCGAGGGATATGTCAAACGCTGTCTGTGAACATATCACTTCATTACAGGAAATGCATTTTGCTCAGCCCTTCTGACTTGTCAGAATTACTTTAGCATCACTTCACAGGGTTACGACGACCTCTGCGCTGAGGCATGAGCAGGAATTCTAACAGTTTCTCTTGCTGGTTGTGAGTATTTGCTTTGATCATCATTTCCAGAAAAAGAAGCTGATCTATTCTCCGTTCATCTCTCTTCTCTGCCGCAGTAACCCACGAACACTTGAAGGACCGCGCCCTATTCAGTCTCCCGCCACCACCTCCAGGAGCCAACCCTGCAGAGTACTACCTGATGGCCAGCGCCAGCCAGAGAAGCCCCTACGGTGACCTGCTGATGCAGAGTGGTGCGGCGGCAGCAGCTGCAGCGGCCGCAGCTCACCTTCCAGATTATATCAGCCCTGTGGATGGTGAGGAGAGGAATGCTGACCGTGCTGACACTTTTACTGTACCAATGTATGCATTAATAGTTCGGCTGAGAAAGAATACTTTGAGTTTAAGACAGGGTCATGTTAAGGAGGCTAAATAGCTGTTATAATGTTACAAAATTATTATATTTCATTTCAAGCTTCCATAGTGAAAGTGCTAGAGGTAAACATGGCATGTCTAAAAAGTAACACATCTGAAATTCAAAATGGGGTAAAAAAGAAACCAAACTCTGTAAACCAGCAGATAACACAGAGGAGTAGAATCAACAGACACAGGAAGCCACATGAGGAAATAACCTTCAAAATAAAACAGGAAGAAAACTGAAAAGAAGAGCAAATAACAAGCTACAAAGACATAGAGAGGGAGGGGAAATACAAAGTCTCAGTCCCAAGTCGACACATACTGACACATGATCAGAGCCTGTTGTCACGTATGTACCACTTTAAGGTCATTGTCTAGCATGCAGGGCTGTCTTAAATGGACATGATGAGTAAATGAAAGGATGCATGCAAGAATAGGTATAACTGTAACTCCGGAAATGTTGGAGAAGCTTATTATAGATGGTACTAGACTTTCAACAAATTTTACATACAGGTGTATTTTAAATCAAACCAGGGTTTCTCCTAATTGTAACTAAGTAATTTTAGTGCCTAAACTGCTTAATTTAGTGTGTTGACCTAACCAGACATCGATGGAAAAAGGCAAAGACAAAAGTAAGCATATTCAGGACTGGACTTTTGGAGCTCTGTGCGATCCTCATTGGAAAGTGACACCATGGAGGTAGCATGGAAAAATAAAAACACGCACACACAAAAAAAACATAGAAGACAAGAAAAAAACCATGATTTCAACTGTGAGGTCAAATTTCAACAGCAATTTGTCAAATTACTGTCCAGATTTTATCTAACAGAATATTTGGGTTCAATGGGAGATTCTCACATGGATCGTTCTGTTTGGTCTTGCTGAAAATCAGCCTGCAGACTTTTATTTCTTAATTAGGCATTTTTGAAAACCTCAAACCAAATCAAAACGAGAACCTGTGAAAGCTTACGGAGCTTCCAGCATGATATGTCAAAATATTATCAGCCATCCTGTTGATACGGAAACCCAGGCGTGTCTTTTATCACCACTTTAACACTAAGAGCCAAATTTAACAGCCACATTGTCCTTTGTTCTCAGCACCAGGCATGTTGATACCGTCCTCTTGCTCTTCCTCTTGAGGCTTTTTCATGGCAGGGCTTTCAACATCAAAGCCAGTGGTTTTTAGACTTACACGTATGGGGGCCGAGGCTAGTTGAGGGTGTGTAAACACTGAAAGCCCAGAGGCCAGGATCTCATAAAACCACATTACCTTAAAGTCTCTAATTCTGATTGTGTTTCAGGTGTGTTTGTGATGTCGTTATGAGTAACAGCCTACAAAAAGAAAAAGGTCCGGGGTAGCCAATAAAGGGGCAGCATGGAGGTATACCTTCATCTCTGCTCTGTGTCAGGCAGGGCTCAATCCTGCATATACTGCTATGTAATAGCAGGGAGGTTATTGCTGACACACACACACACACACACTCGCACTCAGTGGCAGGCTGAAATTTAACTGCCAGGCTAATGCTCACAAACTCGTACACGTGTTTGCACACAAACTCACAGAGGCCAGCCTGTTCTTTGATGCCAGCCAGAACCTCGGCCCTCTATCAAAGTGACAGTCAGGCACCAGAACAGACGTTTGACTTCAGCAGGGAAACGCTTCCAAGAAACCTTCAGCCCTCATGAATGAGAAAGGGAGCGCTCACAGAGAGGAAAGTCAGCCTTTTCGATGCCTGATAATCAAACACCCTGCTTGGCACTGACCTCCTTCAGGACCCCTCATTCTTCCTTTCATCCCTTCCAACCACCCACCCAGAAAAAAAAGAGAAAAAAAAACTGCTGCAGTGTCACGCTTCTAGAAGACACTAAAGCTGCCATCCTCACACACAGGTAGACAGATTTTCTCCTCTCAGCAGAGAGGAGAAAATCAGGTACATTATGGCTTGAACATTAATCTTTTAAATTACCTCAATCAATTAGTCAAACTGAGCTGAGCTGCAGTCTGAGGCGGGGTTT
>VVHJ01064671.1:0-15316 GCA_015107715.1 Tylochromis polylepis
TACCCAGTTTTGCTTCTCTGGGAACTATCTGCATTTTGATAACTGATAAGGAGCATTTCCTGGGGAGATAATTATTAATGTTCCCTATTGCTTTTTCTTAAACTTGCTTTTGCCTCTGATATCACTGCCAGCTGGATCAAAATGTCATTTCTTTGTGCATACTCAAATACTGTGAACTGGTTTTTGAGTATGCACAAAGAAATGAACATATAAAGGCTGCTAGTGCCTTTAAATGATCTGCCAGCTCTTTCTCCATATGTTTATCAAAGACTTGATTGGCAAGTCCAGTTCTTTTATACCCTTTTATAGGCTTATTTGTTTTCCATCTATCTTTTTGTTCTCCATGTATCATTTTAATGTCATCCTGAATATGTTCATCTTCCTCGCTACCTGACGAATGGACTTCCCCTTCTCCACCTCGTTCACTCTGTCCATGTCCTCTAAAGGAGTGGAAGCCCTGCCTGTGCTCTCTATTATAACTCTGTGGCATGATAGTGTATTTCTATTTTTGGTCTGAAATTAAGAATGTCACAGTAAAAAAAAAAACTGTAAAAATTTGCTTTGCTCATAATATTTAATCAATGTCTTGGTTTTAGTACAATCAGTCAATGATGTTGGCCTCTACATCCATATATAGACAAAATAACTTGCATAAAAATTGCAGAAAGGAACAGAGCACAAGGAGAAATAAAATAAATAACAGAACACTATGGACAAGATTAATATTATACAATGAGGAAATATTATGGTATGAGGTGTGAAAGACTTCCTGTATCTGTCTTTGTGGTAGCAGAGCTTAATCAGTCTCTTAGAAAATATGCTCTATTGCCTGGTAAGTGGTGCAGAGGATGGTCAGAATGATCCATGATGGTAAGAGTTCTTTCAGCTGCCTCTACCACAGTCACAGGCATTTAGAAACATAGCCTTGTTTCTATTTTGGTTTAGGCTCATCGGACTAATGAGGTGAAATCACTGTGACAACTTCAATTCAAGTACCGGAACAATTTGAGTTAATATGACTGTAGATCTGAGACTTTAGAATGACTCTCTTGATGAGTTGCTATTTGTTGTGTCTGGCTGTATGATGAATTTTATGCTGTTGATAGTGATGCTTGAGAAACCCTCCTAGCAGTTTTTCAGGGTCATAGTTTTCTTTCAGTTAAGTGGTCCTGACAGAAGTCTTACAGTTTTCCTTATTCTATATTTAACATTTTCTTTAAACACATAAAATGTAAGGACACTGTGTTGGAGCTACTGGTGTGAATTCTTTTACCTTGAAAATATTTTCCACTGATATTTCCTTTTTACACTTTTTACATTTACCTGATATTTTATAATATTTTTAAATTGCTTGGACTGATTATTAAACTGGAAGAATTTCATGGTGACCCAAGTCACAGAAATGTTTCAACTCTGGCTTTGATTCATCTGATACTAAGTATATGAAAGAACTCACTAGATATCTCTAAGTATATAAGTACAAGAGAGATGAAATAATATAAGTAGGAGAATTTAGCATGAAAGCTGACTGTTGATGTCAGAGTCTGGCACCTGTGTAGCAGCTGCTGTCTGGCTCAGTGGTACGTCTGCTCTGCCTTTGACAAACTATACTAGACCTTACTGCTTTATGAAAAATCTGACTGCCTGTATTGAACAAAACCTTGATCTTTTTAGACAGATGCTATCTGTAACCTGTTGAATAAGTGCAAGCTAATTTCAATGTCACTTCTGTTAAAATGACTGAAGTCATTTGTGAAATAACAGCTTTCTGTGTTATGTGCCCTTTTGCCACACTAAATTCTGTTCTACAAGGTGCATGAACGCACCATGAACATAGGAGAGGGTAGATTGGGTTAAGACATTTTATTGAGCAATCCAGTGGCATTAATGAAAATGAACTAATGGGCTATTGTCAGTGCTTGTACATCCAGTGTGCAGCAACCCTTCAAGCTAATCCATGAGCCCAAAAGTTTGTCAAATGCCCAGTACGCCAGATTCCCAGTCCAGCCCTTGATTAAGCTAAAGATGTGATTATGTCACATGACTTATTAAACATTAGCAGTTTCCTTACGGGTGTGATCTTGCTGTGTAAGTAACATACACAACCGTTAACTAAGTTTAACTAAGTGATTGATTACTTTTATGTAAATGCAGTTTGGGAGTAATAGCTGAATTCTCTTTAGTGCACAAAGCTTATATAGTGATGTCCCAGGACCATCCAAACAGGTGAAATATGTTTGGTTTGTTAAATTACATGTAGACTGATGTTACATGAGGAAATGCATAATTTTCATTCAATAGCCACATCTACTGCACTCTAGATTCTTAAGAGGAAGTTTTTCAAGACAACCTGATGCCATCAGACAGGAGGTCCACAGATGGTACTTTATTTTTGAAAAGGGATATAGAGTTTATACAGCTCACTGCTCTTTATGGCTTTCTAATTACAATTTCTGCACATTAGTGTCCCAAAAAACAAAAGTGACAATGATAGACTTTCATTGCAGCATTAGCTGCAATAGATGAGAGGAGAACAGCCTACTAGACAGTTTTTCTACCTGGTTTTGAAAAGACAGAAGCACTGCTACAGGCATGGAGCTATGGTACTTCTCATATTTCTCTGCTTGAAGTGCATGTGCAGGTATTGATTTTTACTCTCAAGCTTCCTGGAACAACTAGAAGCCCCACTGGGGTCCTGAAAGAATCAACTTTTTTTACTTGATGAAAATGCACCAAGTTGTGATGATCATTAATTTAAACTGTAGCCTGTTTCTCTGAGTGTCAAGTTGTGCACCAAGTTGTATACAGAGGGCTACACAAACACCATAAATAAATGTGAAATTCTTTCATAGTTGTACATTCATCATCAGATAACTAGCTGGAGTCAGAAATTTAAAAACGCTAGGGTAGGGACACAACATGCTATACAAATGGCTTCAATATGTATGGTGGATTTAAAAACCTGCTGAGATGAAATTTGTTGTACTTCAATTTGACTTGACTGATGGATGGAGTGAATGATTGAAAACCAGGTTTGGGAAAACCAGACCAAGACAGAATCACCCATTGGCTAAGTTAGGCTAATATAGTAGAACACAAAGATGAATGAACCTTAAATGGTCACCAAAGTCATCAAGTTTCAGATCCCACTTGAAAGCAGCTTTTGCATACTTCCTTTACAGATTTCACATCTTACAACTGCAAGCCCACTGAAGACAATTTGCTTGGAAGCTAGGTTTACTCAAGGGTTTGCACTGCCTTGTGACTGTGTTGTTCCTCCTCTGGATGAAAACAGAGCAGTTTTCTGAAGACTATGGGTTAACCCCCCCCCCACACACACACACACACACACACACAATCTTGTTTAAGATATCCAAGCTCACCAAAGCAACCTGATCACTGTTAATACCTTAGCCCTTGGAAAATTATTTTGCAACTTATAAAGCAAAGCATAATGCATCCTTCTGTTTTGAATGCTACACGTATTAACAGAAAGTAGTCACTTGTTAAAACTATAACATTATGGAAGGGTTTGTCTGTGATTCTAAGATGGTCACAGGTGTGATTGTAAATTAATGTCTTTCTTTCTTTCTGTTACAGACTCTCAGCCTGCCCAAGATGTACCCAGTCTCTCACCATATGACAGCTGGGATAGGCTCCAGCCCACCCACAACCATGAATTGGTTAAATGAAAGAAGATAGATGGATGGACCACACTGGATGCTAAAAGATTTTAACCAGAATTTAAATAACAAAGTTACATAAACATTTGTTATACGGTTATTTAGAAGTGAAAAAAAGCTATACAATTTTTGGATTACCTGGAACTCTTGTTTGCAATCCTTAATAAGCCTTTGTGTATATGCATCTTTATCAACTATAAAAGCCAGCCCTTTAGGAATTCATTAGGGCCTTAAAAAAATAATGATAAAATCTTCATTCCTATGATGTGGTATGGTTTCAACATCAGTCCTTGTTTATGGAGAACTTTTGATGAGGGTAAGGGTAAGTACTGTAAACCTGCTTTTCCACAATTTGAAGTCTGAATTAGGGATTCAATGGGTTTCCATGAATTACTTTCAGTTTGGGTGTAACGCATGGAAGTGGACAGCAAAAAGCCTCACACTGTGTGACTACTGATTGTATTTATGTTATTTAAAGAAACTCCAAAACTTGGCTATTTTACTGTTGATGTGAAAAATAATTTCTTCTCCAAAATATCCAGATAGACACATTAACATACCAACACTCCGTCAGGTACCATTACTCTGAACAGACACATCTGATGCAACAACGGAGGGAAAACAGAGCTGATATAAAGAAAGAGATGTGACTTACAAGTATGTGTTCAGAATCATGAGGTAAGGCAGGAAACAGGAAATAGGCCTCTAATAGGGTACATGCTGTACACTTCCTCATTGCTATCATCCAAGGACTAGATTAACTGATAGCTACTGACGAGCACTAAGACCTACAGGAAAATGAGACTGTATACATTTCATTGTCCATTTTTATGTCCTTTATATTTTTTAATATAAAGTTTCAGCTGATCTATGTCTGACTTTTTAACCTTGTTCTCTCAGCACTGAATTGGAGAACTGCAGATTTTAACTGCTGAGCATTTTAATTTTCCTTCATTATCTTTATTGTCTGTTATTAGTTTCTTCTAGTGTCAGAATTACCTTGTAAAACCTTTTGTCAGCATTATAGAAGGTAACAGATACGTCAGGAACACAAAATAAATGAAAAGCATGCTTGTTCATCACCATGCTCCACTTTTAAACAATTTTTCTAACTGTAATGTACTGTCACCACATAGCATCCTTCAAACCAGACCCAGCTGACAGAAACTGAAGCTGCATTAAAGTCGGCATCAAAGGTTTGCCCAAAGCTCCAGACACTTTCTTAGTAAAGCTGTTGTAGTGGTGTTTAGCTGACAGAGCAACACAAAACACAAAATGATACAACACAAAATGATACAATGCACTGCCAGGGTTTCCTACAGTTCAATTTCAATACTAACATTTCAACAACAATTTCAATAACTAACATTCATGCCAACTTTTACAAGTGCTGAAATGTACATTACTAAAATGCCATTACTGTCATATACAATTATGTTCATAAGCATGATCACTATCAAAGTGTAGCTTAGTTGGGTCACACCACACCTTCATTCAGTTCCCTTGTACTGCAGTCCAGTTAATTATTCTTTAGGCAAGTTCAGTTGCCTAAGTGTCGTTTTAGTTTTGTCAGTAGCTCATATCGTTTAGTTAATTTTGCTTTTCAGACTCTGTTGCATTAGGTTTAGCCTTCTCAGAATAATTTCATTTTTGTGAGTCTTTCAGAATCAGTTTTCTGTGTCTGAGTTGGTTACTAGCACAAAAAAATATTTATATTAATGCTTTAATCATCAAGTGTCCCAAGTGCAATTATAATTTATGACCACCACTGCACATTTCTACGTGCAATTGTCCATCCATCTGTTATCTTCCGCTTACCTGGAAAGTCTCCCAAGGGAGGTACTCAGAAAGCACTCTTACCAGATACCAGAACCACCTCAGCTAGCTCCTTTTAACACACAGGAGCAATGGCTATACTCCAAGATCCCTCTGGATGTCTGAGCTCCTCACCCTATAATTTGTAAGTTTGCTCACTTGCCAAGAAATGAACAGTCTCTAATTTTCCACGGTAAGTTCAAACTGTATATCATCCAAAAATCCAGAAAAAACTAATTATATAAAAGTGATAATGTAAGTATCATTACCACTTTACTACTTTTGGAGAAACCCTTGTTGGCGAGCACAGTGGTAAGACATTTCTTGTAGTTGGTCACTAGGTTTGCAAACATCTCAGAGAGAATTCTGGCCCACTCCTCTTTACAGAAACTAAATCTTTCAGGTTTCTTGGCTGTCGCTTGGCAACTTCAAGCTTCAGCTCTCTACACCTACGGAACTGAGGTCTGGAGACTGGCTAGTCCACTCCGTGATAGCCTTCTCTGAGTCATTTGAATATTCACTGGCAACTTTAAGTTGGGCCTATACCTGTACTTTCTTAAGCACATGGACCTTGTGGATACTGCAAGATTTCAATTCATTAAGGCGTGCGGTATTATCAGTGCTCTTGGTGACTGTAGTCCCAACTGCCATCATTGAGATCATTGATCAGGGCCATCCCAAGTAGTTTAGGGCTGATCCCTTACCTTCTCATCATCCTCACCCCATGAGGCAAGATTTTGTATGGAGCCAAACCAAGAGCACAGTTGTCACTTTTTCACCAAGCTTCTTGCTCATGGTCTTGTAGCCCATTCCAGCCTTGACCAGGTCTACAATGTTTTCCCTATCAGTCTTTGACATCTTTTTGGTCTTGACTATGGTGGCGGAGAGGTTGGAATGGAAGAAATTAAGTCCGTGTACAGGTGTGCTTTATGAACACCTGAGTTGAGATCAGGAGTATCTGTAATTGATTGATTGTAACTGGTGGGAGCAAGAATTCTGGCTGGGTTATAGGACATCACTGAATTATATTTTCATTTCATTGACTAATATGCAATTCAATTAAAAACTTTTAAGTAATGTGCTTTGTCTGCATTTTCGATTGATATTTTGACTCTCTCCATTAAAATGAAATTACTATTAAAAATTAGAGGCTGTTAATTATTTTGGAAGTGAGCAAAGTTACAGACTCCTTAATATCTCAACGCGAATCTCAACCAGACCTGCTACCAGGGAGCTTCTTAACTAACGCAGCAACCTCTGCCAGTGTAATAGATGTTGTTTCCCGTGAGTTTTCACACTCTGCCTTCTCTATATAGGACGTTTTACCTTGGTTCATCAAAGTGCCTTTTCCACTGCTCTACAATATCCCAAATCTGGGTCACCAGTTCTTCCCTCCAACTGAGCACAGCTTGAGCAAAGCCCTGGTTTCCCTTCCTGAGTCACCGGAGAACTTGCCAGAACAGGGCTCCCCAAAGTCCTCTTTTATGACCTCCTCTATCAAACCCGCAGTCCTTTTGGCCCTTTAATACTGTCTGCTGCTTTCTTCAGCTTCAGGTTCGTCTGGCAGCCGTCCTGCCCTCTGATTTAACTCACTAGGCAGTGATCAAATAACAGGTCTGCTCTTATCAGATGCTACAACAGCAAAGTCGATCATTACCATGTACACTATGTACATGGCACGTACATCATGTGCTTGAGCATGGTGTTTGTTATGGCCAACCCATGGCTAGCACAGAAGTCCAATAACAAAACTCCACATTGATTTAGATCAAGCAGACTCTTCCTTCCATCATGCCTCTCCAGATGTCTCTGTCATTTCCTGCAAAGTGTTAAAGTTTCCCAGGAGAACCATGGAGACTCCAGGTGGAACCCCTTCAAGGACCCACCAACACCCAACTAAAATATTTGTGGGTGGTGCACCCATGGGAATATATCATGTTGTTTTGTTGCTTGAAAATATCACAAGCAACAAGAATTTCTCTTTTCTTTTTCTTCTTTTTTTATTTCATGAATTGGCCCACTGGTATAGTCGGGGTAATTGCACATTGTGAGAAATATATTTATTTGATTTTATTGCAACTTCTGTTTTTTTTAATTGCCTTATAATTATTTTATTATAGGGCATCTCATTTTAACATTTCTCATTTTAAGGGTTCATGCATAAAATATTTGAAATAAGCATGGAAATAAAGGATTAAAAAAAGTTCAGACAATGAAGACTTCATTGTTGTTTGTATCTATAAATACATTTTTTCAGTCACAACCCATAGCTTGTGGCCTTATGTGAGAGTGAGAACAACTAACAAGTAATTCAGCAGCCTCACTTTCATACATAGCTCTCTGTTCACCACAACAGACCATTACAGTGTCCATATCACTGCACCAATCTCTCTGTCCATTTCCCATTTATCCTTTTCATACTTGTGAGCAAGTCGTCAAGATACTTGAACTCTTCTACTTGGGACACCGGACATGGGACAGCGACTTTTTCTGTCTGAGAACAATGATCTCAAATGTGCTAATCCTCATTCTGGCTGCTACACACATCTGCATAAATCAGAGATGAGCTCATATGTCAACAAAAAACAACACCTTCCACCCTTAGGCTGCCCCTAGAAAATCTGTCCATAAAAATGATGAACGTAACTGGTGAAAATTTTTTAGAATATCTGTCAGAGATAAAGTATAGGTATGATAAAACAGTATTCCTGCATAAAATATAATGAGAGCATAAATGGCCCAGGTCAGTTATATTTGTTGTATATAAGAGCTTGGTCACCTGAGGTTTAAGTATAGTTTGCTGCTAACTGCTTCTGTGCTGAGGCAGGATTTTCACCATGTAACTTGCACAGTTAAACAGTAGTATAACTTATATCTCTGCACTGAATTTATGTGACTTGAGAATTTAAACTAATGTACAAAACAGACAACACAAAGCACTTTGGTATTAGTACAATATCCAAAACAGAAATAATAAATGCTGACTAAATTCACCTGTAATAAAAATGATAACTGCGGTTGTTTTGAAAAACCCTTATCTAAAGCCAAATGTCAGCCCTCTCCAGTCTTCAGTTTACCTGCATCATGAATCAGCATTAACAAGGAACAGTCAACAATAATCCTCACATTGACCAATATGCATCTTATTTGAACTGGCATTTAGATAAGAGTCAATCTTCATCGGCCAGCTCTAATACTTGATTTACAATGGTGCAACGCACAATGCAACGTGATACATGCTCATTATCATGGCAACCTGCATCACACAAGGGAGAGCAGATGGTGCTTTCATTAAAGAATTCAAGCTGACAGAAGAATCAGCTGAATGATCAAGTCTCCAGTGCACTTATCATATTACATTAAGTTCTCTATACACAGAGGCTGTCCACTGTGTTTTTTCATACTGTATGCACTGTGAGTTGAGTAGGTCCAAATAATCTACAGGAAGCACTAGGACCAATAACTCATGCTCAGCAGAAAGAACACACTCATCATGTATGACAAATCACTGACAGCTGGAGCTACCAATCACCTGCAGACCCATGAATGATATTCGGTGTCTAAAGTCATCATCAATAAATATTCCTATTTTATGTGAGTGAAACCTTATTGTTTTCACTTGCTAAGCTCCTCAGAGCAACACAACCCATCTGTTAGTCTTTATTTTTAACAGACAGCCATACAGCAGGTAAAACGAGTACTGAACATGCCACCAATTTTCTAAGTAACATTTCTAAAGGTGCTATTGACATGAAATTCTTACCAGATGTAACAAGACGCCTTAAGACGCTTACTGTATGGAGAAAGTAGTTGCATGCATTGCTCAGGTGTGATTTTGGCCCATTCTGCCAGACAAACAGTCTTCAAATCCTGAAGGTTCTGTGGTCGCCTTCTATAAACTCACAGCTTTAGTTCTTCTTTAGATTTTCAGTTTGATTCAGGTCAGGTATTTGGCTGGGCCATTCGAGCAGCTTTATTTTCTTTCTCTGAAACCAGCTGAGCATTTCCTTGGCTGTGTTTGGGATCATTGTGTTGCTGAAACATCCACCATTGTTTCAGCTTCATCATCCTGATAAGATGGCAGCAGATTTTTATCAAGATTGTCTCGGTACAGTCTTCCATTAATCATTCCTTCAATTATATTATTAATATACAATAATATACATTATGACACATGCTAGTGCTGTATGCTGAAGAACAGCCTCACACGATCATGTTCCCACCTCCAAACTGATTCTGCTGATTCCAGGTCTTCCTGTAGCTCTCCACAAGTGCTCCTTGGCTCTTGGACAACTCTTCTGATAATTCTTTTCACTCCTGTCTGAAATCTTGTGGGGAGCACCTGGTTGTGGCCAGTTTATGGTGAAATGATGATCTTTCCACTTCCAGATTATGGCCCCAACAGTGCTCACTGGAACGTTCAGTTCAGTATGTTTTGCAGAAGGTTGTGAAGGTCTTAATTGGTTTTACCCATCAGGAGATGTTTCTTGTGTGACATGTTGGTAATAAGACATGTTTTTATAGGCCCTCAGTTGGGACTGAACCAGCTGATATTAATTTGCAGGACTGCTTTCTAATTACTGATAGATTTCTGCTGGTGTCATGACTGTCCATGCCTTTTTGCACCTCCCTTTCTTCAAGTGTTCAGTACCTTTTCCCTGCTTCATTTCTTATTATTACACATAAGTTAATTTACGGACATTTATGACCTGATTTCTTTGAATGTATGGATTGGATGGGTTGTTACCAACATCTGATGAGAATTTCACATCAATAGCACCTTTACAAAAATATAATACAAAAATATTTAATTAGAAAATTGGTGATGTGTTCTGTACTTACTTTACTCGTTGTATTTCCTCCTTGCAATATACTGTACATAATGCTGGAATGGTCACAGCTTAAATTATATGGTTGCACAAGTAGCTGGTGGCTTTATATAACTGTCCAAACAACTGTAGACTGAAATCTGTGTCTCCTTTTAATTAGAGGATGTTAAATTAGTCACAGTTAGACACCTAGTGCAGGAAGAAATTTACTGCCCATAGTATTTGGGCAGTAGTATCTTGCCCGAGGATATTTGGCATGCAGACTGGAGCAGCCAAGGCTTGAACAACCAACTTTCTGATTAGTAGATGACCTGCCCTACCTCCTGAGCTACAGCTACCAGTGTTAAAATATGTGTATAATGCAAAGAAGAACTTTCAGTGAAGAACCTATAGCAGCGCTGAGTTGCTGATGGTAAGTTCTGACATATCAAAACATGAGAGTCAAAATGTTTTATATTGATTACTGACGTGATTGGAACCGATATCTGTACTGAATAATTTTAAATCAACGCTGTGTCACAATAAATGATATGCCACCCATTTCAAACTCTCTAATCCCCATTCCAATAAAATTTGTTAAAATATGTGTATGATGCAGAAAAGGAACTTTTAGTGAGGAACTTTAATATCAACAAAACTTTCAGATCCCTTCTGATTTACATTAAATGTTATCCATCTGACCTAATTACCATGAAGTACAGTGTATGCTTTATACAGTTATTACTCTCATAGCATCTTTTTATGGCTCTTAATTGGAGAAACAGCTTAAAAGTAGAAAAATGGGAGGTAAAACATTAATTGTTACCCAATTCATCTGATTAAAACTAGAAGATTTTCATTAACAGTTGGCAAAAACAGAAAAAAAGGGAATTTTCAAAGTCTTTTTCACTACTCTCCCAGAGCTTAGTATTACAACCTAATTCTTGATTAAAATCTTGTAAAAAATTTTTTAGCTCTATGACCGTAACGTCATTAATTAAAATTATTGTACAACTAATAATTTGCATTTATGAATCAGTTTAGTGATATGGTAAATGGACTGGTTCTTATACAGTGCTTTTCTACTCTACTTGAGCACTCAAAGCCCTTTATACATGCCTCATTTACACCCAACTTATACAAGACCCAAGTTCTTTCTGTCTAACATTCACACTCTGATAAATGCATCGGAGAGTAACTTGGGATTCAATGTCTTGCCCAGGGACACTTGGACTGGAGCAGCCAAGGACTGAAGCACAAACCTTTCGATAAGAAGATGACCTGATCTATCTCCTGAGCTCCAGCCACCCCATAAAAATAGAAGAGAACAATCAGGATGTTTGTTTTTATATTTTTTCAACTTTAGGTTTGTTTCTTCAAATGAGCACTCATCTGATGGCAGTCTCCCCCTAACCTTAACATCATTCTTTAATGTGCAAAGTAGCACTCCAGCCTAGCACCCTGCTATGATGAATAAAAGCTTACAAAGGCTTGTCTAATGAGCAAGCTAGGTCACAGTAACATAAGCCATCGGACTTCCACCCAAAAGACATGAGTTTGCAGCCTGCTATTTTAGACATGTGTCTGTGATCTTGATTTTAATCCATCTTTAAACCGAAGAAACCAAAATTACCTGATTAGGTCCACAGATTTATTCCACTTAAGAGTATGGTTTCAGTTAAAATACATCCTTCCACAACATTAACCAAGTATAAAATATTGATGTAATTTCAGAGTCTTAAAAGAGACACTGAAGCAAATGTGCCTTAAACTTGCACTCCTTTAAATGTCCATCAGGGTGGACATCTGTGGCTGCAAAAAAGATCCCAAAAGGTTGATTCTGTTCATCTGGACGTAGCGTTTTCAGTGGGAGAAATGTTTCGTCACTCATCCAAGTGACTTCTTCAGTCTCAGCTGACTGCAGGTTTCCCCAACCTTATAAACAGCAGATTTGCACAATAACTGAAATCAGCCCACTGAATGAACAATGGGCTGTGAGTTCAGCTCCTTGATCATTAATATACAAATTGTCATGACCATTGATCAACAACCACTGATCAAAGCACACTGATCAAAGACCATTGATCACTGATAAAGACCATTGATCAGTGGGCAATGGCCATGAGTACTGTTCACAGACAGTGGGGGAAATCATTATTTGATCAATCACCTATGGTAATAAACCTTTATAATGAATGACAGAGTAAGGTCCTGTGTACAGGCAGCCAAAATGTCTGGGCTAGTCTGGGCTCAGACTTAAAGATACAGTGAGGGAAATAATTATTTGATCCCCTGCTGAATTTTAAAATTTGCTCATTAAAAAAAAAAGAAAAAAAGAAAAGAAAACAGTCTGTACTTTTTAATGGTAATTTAGAGAGAGACAGAGACAGAATATCAACAGAAATACAGTATTTGATCTTCTGCAACCCAGCCAGAATTCTTGTTCCCACTGACTTGTTACAATCAGTCAATGACAGATACTGTTGTTCTCAACTCATTGTGTGTCCACATAATGAATTTCTTCCATTCCAAACTCTCCACCTATCACGGATAAGACCAAAGAGCTGTCAGAGGACGCCAGGGACAAGATTGTAAATATGCACAATGCACCACTGGTATTTGGCAGAGCCCATCTTAAGCTTGTCAGAATGATTCAGAGATGGCTTCGAAGAAAGCGCTATGGTCAGATGAAAACAAAATCAAGCTCTCTGACACTGACTCAAGCGGCTGTGTTTGGAGGAAAGAAAATGCCAAGTATGACCCAAAGAACACAATCCCCATAGCCAAGCACAAGGGTGGAAATATGCTTTGGAGCTGTTTTTCTGCTAAGGGTACTGCCAAGGATACAGGACAACCTCACCGCATTGAGGGGCCAATGGATGGGGCCATGCATTGCCATGTCTTCCAGCATGACAATGACCCAAAACATACCAGAATTTTCTGTGTCTATCTCAGATAGAGCTATCTCAGTTTGCCAACAGCACCAATAGGCCAAACACTACTGTAGCATGGGCAAGTACAACTACTGAATAAAACTAAATGATGGTCGTTCTAATGGTCAGGAAAGAGGATAATCCAGGGCATGCTCATTGGCTAATGATTTGTAACTGACAACTTGCCAGTGAGCAAGCAGTTTTACACTGGGATCTACCTCTTGCTCATCACATCTGATCTCAAGACACCAAAGTCTTTGTAAGGAGACTTTACAAGCAAATTCCTGCTTTTTTAATGCTTCTTCTAAACAGTCTGTGCATTGACCACATGTTCTGGGCCCATTATAGTTCCTGCATTAGTCATGTTGTGCGCAGTCATACCACCATAGCTTTTGTCAAGCTTCTCCTTTATTTTCTTGAATGAAGGGTTTCACTGCAGTGCTGACACAAGCATACCTGTCTATATTTTCATGTCTTCATGAAGAATGCAGGCTAGCCATTAGGACTATTATTATTAGGGACTAGAACTAGATTTTTTTTTGTAATGGTACAACCAGTTAGTAGTTAGTTAGTTAATTTATCTTGTCAGCCCAATGTTGACTGTTACATATGGTGATTGTACCGTTAGTAGAGCAATAATGCTTCTTCTTCCAACGTAAACGTGACAATATCTTTTACATTGAGTTGTTCAGCTGATGTATGTCCACTTTATTTACCGTGTGCACACACACACACACACACACACACACACACACACACACACACACACACACACACACGTGCACAAAGGCAACAAATAGAAAAAACAGACCCTTGTGTGGCACATAATGACTTAGGCTAAGATATAAACAAATATTTGAGTTTAATTATATGCAAAATGTGTGTATGTGAGTGAATGAGAGCGAGCGAGAGCAAGTGAGATACTGTGTATTGGCATTCTGCAAGCTGCACGACTCTGACTGTGTGCAAAATTAAGCAACATGAAGGTCTTACCAAAATAAGTCAAGTCTGACTCTGGGCAGTGCTGAGGAGCTGCTGAGCTCCCCAAGAGAAACACCTACGAAAACACAAGGAAACACACACTGAGATTAGGGAGAGTAATGAAAAACTAAGATGATAATCACAGTCCTAGCTATGAAAACCAGTAGGGTCCCAGTAAGGCTTGTTACATTCACACACATTGCCATGGAATTAAACATTTAACTAAAACTCTAGGTACAGTTGAAATCCAAAACCTCATGTTGAAAGCGAAGACATCATAAACAGCCACAATGTGGGAAATCTCTTTCTTTTTATAATTTTCTTTTCCTTTTTGGACTGGCTGCCTTGAAATGAATCCATATGTCTTTTTTGTATGTGTCAAGCCTTGCGGTCAGTAATGGCATTTTGAGAAGACAATGGCCATGAATGAAATAGTGACCACAAAGCAACATGTGCAGGGAAGCAGAAAAAAATGGTTTGTTAAATTCATGGCAAGATCACAGGTGGAAAAGATTAAAAGAAGTGGATAGAAAAAAAAGATGGTGTGACGTCAGAGTGAAAGGAACACATTCAGTGTCAGGACAGTAGTGGTCATCCCTCTCCAATTAAACACTAATCACTTGTAATCGGACTTACAAGTGATATTCTGTCTGTACACAGAAGTGTGTATGTGTGTTTTTCACAGACATCTGCATCTCAACTGGGGAAATGTTGCTGCCACACTTTCATCTGACAGACAGTAATTGTTTTAATAATGCTGTCTATCCAAAACAATACTACACAGGCCTTATTAGTATGTAATGTTGTAGTTGCCTGGTTCACATTCTCTACAGATTTCATGTACATGCATTTATTCATGTGCAGTGGACAACTGAAACTGCAGCTCAGTGTCAGCTGCTCAAAGCTCTGTTCTTTTAGCTCACATTTTGTTGCAATAAAAGGTGACAATAAGTTATTACAGCAATTTTCAGGAAGTTATTATAAATAAAACCTTTTTTCCACAAGATGATAACACACACTGGGTGGTTAACACGAGGTGTTATTTCTACTGTGTATACTTTTTTTTTTTTTTTTTTACAAATAAAAACTTTTTTTG
>VVHJ01064671.1:19430-31499 GCA_015107715.1 Tylochromis polylepis
TTTTGGGGGCCGGGGGGGGGGGGGGGGGGATGGAGGGAAGAAAAGAGCCCTTTTCACATTGATGACAGCAGTGGCTGCTAAGGGAAACTATTGAAAGGAATATATAAAGCAACATCGTAGCGTCTGCCACCCACCCACCATCCAATCCTCGCTTCCAACATCAAAAGTGCACACCCATCCTGAGCTGACAGAGCTCCAGATCACTCCAGTGCATGCTGGGTACGGGAGGACAACTAAGGACATATGCAAGGGACTTTAAGGATACTGCAGTAAGCTGCTCACAATGGAGGGAGAAAGAAAGAAAAAAGAGAGCGAGAGAAAGCTGCAGAGGAAGGATGGGAGATGAGATGAGAGGGGGAAAAGATACAGAAATACTGGATTAGTGAAGGATGGGGGACTTCAACAACCGTTTGATACGTTTCACAGTATAACAGTATTTGCCACCTGTGCTGCCTAAAAATACTTTTTTATTTTGTCAAATTGCAGACCTGTATAAAATTAAACTAAGCACAAATATATAATTTGAATGAACTATTGCTTCTGCTATTCCCCTTAAATATTAACAACTACCTACATTATCTGTACCATACTAAGGTTGGGCAACTGGACGAATATATCGACTATCGATGATAGGCTGAGCCTTTCACCGATCGGTTTTACAAGATCGATTTCTTTATTTATTTGCCCATGAGTAAGTTTGCTAATAATCTTGGTTGAAGCTAAGAGAAGCAGCACACGGAAAAAATAATAGCGCAGTTTTAACGGCACCCTCTTCCAGCTGTGAGCAAATGCACCCTCCTCAGAGTGCGCCCAAACGCAGCGATTCATTTACTCAAACTCATAACAGAAAGAAAGAAAGGCAGCAGCCTATGTTCAGAAAAAAACAAAAACATGTTATTTAAATAAAAATAAACACAGTGGGGGGGAGGGAAACAAAGAGAAACTGGCTTCTTTTTTCCACTATAACCGTGTTTACAGGCCGTTCCAGTGTTTATCTGTCTCACACACTCGACCAAACAACAAATACAAAATTAAAGAAAAAGTAAGTTAAAAATCAAAATGTCTCTTCCAGCGAACATAAAAAAAAATCTCCAATGTAATGTTAAGTCTTTTGTGCGATTTGGAGCATCTCAAAAAAATTAATTAATTAATTAATTAATAATCCAAAAAGTAGCTGTATTAATACTGAAACAAACAAGAAAAGAAGGTAAAATATTCCCTCCAAACAAAACGTATAAATTCTAAACGCGCAAATCAGTCCGTGCATGATTACATTGCTCTGCCCATTAAAAAGTCACCTGCCTGAATATATCGCCTATCGTCATTTATTGGACTGACGATTGTCGGTTGGAAAATTTTTACATATTGCCCAACCTTATACCATTCCATGTCGCCGCCTTAAAGGGTGGGCCAATCTTAATGAAACTTATGTCATCACACATAGAACCCATCCCAGCTACCAAGGGTGAGATGCAGGGTACACCATGGACAGGGGAACGCCCCGGACTGGCCGCCAGTCTGTCGCAGGGCTAACACACAATATCTGTGTTATCTTACAAACTGAAACACGCCTTAAAGATAGTTAAAGTAACAAAGAGAAAACGGAAAAGGGATCTGTCTCCAATTTAGTCATGTCATTCTTTGAAGTAAAAGCCACATTTTGATCTGTATCTTCTTCAACCACGTGTGCAGACCTTTTTTCCCCATTTTGTGTCTTTTTTTTGTCTGGCACCTAAAGACAGTTAAAGTATCCAAAGCCAAAATGATTCACCCCAAACACATAGCAGGTCTCTTTAGACTGGACAGAACTTTACCACTGAACACAAGCCACATGGGAATTATGGGTTCTCCAAAACGTGTGTGCCAAAACCTAAACTAAATTTGGAGGAAACGAGATTGGCTCAGTTCAGTTCTATGTAGGCTGGGGATTTGTTTAGGTTGAGGTGGTGAGACAACGGGAGGGATGATGGAATACAAAACAAGTGACGAACAAAATGAGAGAAACACATATATTTAAAAAAAAGAAAAAGAACAACTGGAAACAAAGAATAATAGGCCCTCATAAAAGGAATAAAAATACATGTATAAAATAAAAGGGATGGATTAATTAATGAAAGGAAGAAATGAGTATCGATTAGACCAAAAAATGAATAATTAAATTATCAAGCTATACCCTATGCGACTTATGCCCTCCTTATACTTTGCACTAAAATTTCCTTTGATTTGTTGATCTGTTTACATCGATTTTTGCATACAGATTTTCATCTTATTAAATGTAATCATTTAATAAGATCTGTGGATGCCAAAGACAAGAAAGTACAGTGGTGTAAAAAAAAAGGAGAAAAAAAAAAGGAAAAAGATCTGATGAACTGGTTGTCCTACAACTACGACACACAGCTGTTGATGATATTTTTTAAGCATTTAGCCTCTTTTACACAGGCTGAGGGTAGCCATCAAGCCTTGTTTACAGTTTTACCATAGCAGTGTTGTTAACGTTGACCTTGTGTATTGTGCCAACTCACTCTCCCTTGGTCTTTCTGCTGGCCTTTAACAGTCCAGTACCATAGTGACAGCCACAGCCCTGACAGAGAAGCATATGCTGGATGCTGCTACGTGAGATCGCTCTTGTTTAACCTGGAGGAGTTGTGTACGCACTGGCATAGGATGTGTATAAGTGTGAATTATTTTTCTGCTGATTCCAAGAATGTATGTCTGCAGCTGAAAATAAAAGCATATATAGACAGATGTTAGGACAACATAGCTCCGTCGCCTACTCAGTGCAGTAACAATGTTAAAAGTGTTACCTAGCAACAACAAAGCTGTGACACATTTCCTCTGAAACCTTCATATCGTTACCATAAACAGCTAAGAATACGGTTAAGTATGATTGGGACATATGGATCAAAATTTGCGTTTTAATGGTTTTTGGCTTGATCATGACATGCAATCAAAAATTCAAAAACTTAAAAAAAAAAATTCCCATCTCAGGAGGTGCTGCAATTTTCAGAAAACTGACATAGTCGTTTACCCACTGAACCAGTTATTTTAACCTGTTTTCACTCAGCTGGGGATAGTTTAGTTTTTTGAAGCAACTTCTAATAGCAGTAGGTGTTTGACTGACGGTAGGAGGCCACACCCCCAAGCAGAGAGGAGCCCTGATTCAACTCTTCTAAAGGTTCTGTGGTCATGGTTATTCTTTATGATCTTATATTTAGAGCATTTTCACCATTTTTCGCCATCATAAAGCTCCTTTTGAAAATTTAAGTCATTAGCAATCAGACCATTTATAGAAATAGTATTTTAACCTCATTAAACATGATGCTTCTTAATGCTTCTTCAGCTGATTATGCCTCAGACACACAGGCCTAGAGATTGGTCAGCAATCTCCTGGCAACCCCTGCCACAGGTGCCTGCTGTTAGCATGGAAGTTCCCATTTACAATTTGTGCTAGTGTGTCCACCGCAAACACAAGACTGTTCGCCTTCAAAGTAAAAGGTGCACCTTTTTTGTTTGGTTGCACAATACACACTTTTTCTTTGAAGCCAGTGGTTGCCAGTGGGTCATTGACTGGTCTCTAGACCTGTGTGAGTGAGGCTTTAGCAAACTGCGAGTTCACAGCGACTGCCAGCAAAGTCCAGCAACCACTCACAAACTGGTTGGGGAATACACCGTTTATTCTGTTGTTTCCAAGTCAATTCATGCCTGGCCTCTAGGCCTGTGAGACTTGGACCTTAAATTAAAATAAAAAAAATTAAATTAAAATACAAAAGTTAGTTTTCTTTTTTGACGTAAAAATATACTGAGTATAAAAAAAAGCAGTATATGTCTGGTGTATCTGTTTTTATTTATTTATTTTACTTGAAATAAATTCTATATCAGCCATCTAACTGAACAACAAACTGTGTCAACATTAATGACTGCACATTTAATTACATGTCTAAATGTCTAAAGCTAAACTGCTTTCTGAATAAGGCTCAGTGCTCCCCCATCTAAAGTTTTAACTTTGTCATTGCTCGACTGTGACTGACTGTAAACCATTTTCAAAGTGCCACTGGGGAACACCAAAACTTCATAGGATTTAACCAAAAAGCAGGCTTTTTTTTAAAACATGGAAAGCTAATCTCCAGAGCTATGTATCGCCAAACAATATCTTTTTTTTACATCATTACTTCAACGATGAGATTGGTCACATAGCTCAGGATGTCCCTCAACATCACCACACAGTCTTCAGTCCTTTTTGAGAGAAAAATGAGACTGGAAAGACAGAGTAGCTCTGACTGGATATTGCATGATGCACAGCTGCACAATGTGTCAAGGATCCATTGGGTTGTATATAGAAGATTAGGAGTTTTGGTTTGTTTGTTTGTTTGTTTAATACTGACTGCTCTGTTTAACCCCATGGCCAGATTTACAGTCAGCACAAATGCAAAGCCCTGTTTTGCACAAAATAGTACTGTGAGCATGTACTCCTTGATTTTTCTTTTTGTTTAAAATAGCACACCGAAATAACAAATATTTGTGCGAGGTTTTTTTTTTTTTTAAATTAAAAATTTGGGGGTGGAGAGTATTACAGTGAATCACACAAGACTGATACTAAGATGTGCGTTAGTCAAGTTACTGGTATTTGTGCCATTATCAACCTTAAAACCATATCTTGAATCATTTAATGCAGCTGTTGTACCCGTTGAAAGAAAATCTGGCAGTTGGGTCCCATCTTCAAAAAGGACGGGATGAGTGTGTGACAAACACACAAATGTTGCAGGAAGGTGTGTGGACTTGGTTGCTTAATACACAGACATATGCAGGGCATGGATGTTTAAAAGCCAAGAAAGTGTTTTTTCAGTTTTTAATCACATCTCTGCACAGATATTAGTCCATATGAAAAGTGAACCCAAGTCTTTTTGCATGTCTTCAGTCAGTTGTACGCTACATATTTCTCATCGGCATTACAAATCAACTTGAACGTATTTTTCTTTCGATTTTCTCTGGTGTACCGTATCAATGCCCATCAAAGTACATGTGTTAAAGCAATAGGATGGGTAAGCAACTTGATACGTTTCATTGTAACGCCCAAATTACGTAAATGCTACAGATTACTGATTTACTCTAAATGAATTAGTGTCAAATTTTGGTACCAGAGCAAATCGAGCTTAGAAAAGGAATAAAAATGAGTCCATGTGACCGTGTATTAAAGAACAACAAACACACAGGCTGCTGAGCCAAAAGCAGTACCAAGTGTGGTTATACTTTTTAAGAGTCAACACAGACAATGCTGTCTCCAACATTTGTAGTGCAAAATGCAAAGCTAACCATAGCAAGACATTAATGAAACACAAAATATATCTTAAAGCTGAAGAGTGCAGTGTATTTGACAGCCTGTCATATTTCCTGAAGAGCTCACTTTAATGTGCCTGTATTTCTGCAATATTTAAGAAGAAGAAGACCCCATAGATATTGATGATGAAACTTTTAGTGAGGTATTGACAGCTTCAATGACTTTTTTCACCGTGTTTGCAACTAAGCATTTTTAGACTGGTTGAAATTTCTTTTCAGTGTGCTATTTACTCAAAAAGAAACACATTATGTGAGATGTATGTCCAAAACCTCAGTATGTAACCATGACCGATATCAGTCACACTCAGAGAGTCAAAAGTATCATTTAATACTGTAACATGCAAATACCGCCAACAATGATATCAACATCACAGAAATGTCAGCGACGAAGGCTGGTGTGGTATGTGCCACAGTAAACTAAAAGAAAATGTTTCAGTTGATTAATGTGGACCTACTTTGAAAGAAAGAAAATTGCATTTATTATTTCTAAACCATGGAAATATGGAAAAAGGATACTGCTGGCTACTGGCTAATTCCAGGTACCATATCAGTTCAAAGATGAAACATAAAAGTTACCAAACCCTACTCAGGAACATCTGAAACATGTTAGAATAATGTTTGAATCGCACAATCATTCTAAACACTGGATTAGTCAAGATGTGGTGGGAAGTAATGTTCAGTCTTCTTCTACACATCCAGTCAGCTGTTACACACAGATTATAGATTTATACAGTGGAAATGTTCTATCTGAGCTGTCAGGGTTCGTGGAACAGCAGTTCTCAGAATCTGAACAAAGATTTCTTCTTAGTAACAGAACATACATACTTGCTGTACTCTAACCTGGCATATTGTTGCTGAAGGACAACACATACTTAAAATAAAAAAAGATTACGAATAACAAACTGTAGCTTTGTTAGCAGATTATATGTACTGTCATCAGGTCTGTTTGCAACCTTTTAATTTGAGCTATTCTTGGTAGATTGGACTGGCCATTATTGACATGAATAGTCTGTGTTTGTGTTCATAAAATTACATATTGTTGTCAAATCATCTAACTAGGGCCAATTGGCCTTGCTTAGTAAATCTGGTTTTAGTGTGCACACAGTATGCTCTGATGATGTGTTTCAGTTAAAGAATGGTTTGGTGCTAACTTGTTGATTGTGAAAAAGAATTCTCATTAGGTTTCTGATTTAGCAATTTGACAATGGATGCATCATAAAAACCACAACAGAAGGACAGAATCTGTCAGTGTATTAGTCTGAATGATCATTTTTACTCTGATTTCCATCAGCCAAGTGGTACTTTGTTTTTTATATTAAGTATTCAAGAAACTGCACATTGATCATACTAGTAGTGCACTAATATTAAGTGAAGATGTGTATGTCTATGCAGAACTATCAGTGAAAAAACACAACTACAGGACCAAAAGCTAAAGCATAAATATGAGTGTAAGTATGTCACAACATTGCTCACAGTCACAGTAAGCTTATCTACAGATAACTGCTGCATCAGCCAGTCTTAAGTCTGGGAGCCTACCCAAGATAAAAACATGAGTAAAGCATGTTTTTATTTTCCATTATATGAACACAACCCTTAAAAGCACTAAGTGCTTTAAAATACATTACTTCTTCAGTATCATTAGGTTGCTATTTGTGGGACTCTTAAAAAACAAACAACTTCGTCTCGAGGAATTTGTTAAGTGGGGAGAACAAAACTGATTTGAAGAATGGACCTTTGGACTCGAACTGCTGACCTTTTTGTTAGTATTTTAGCTCCTTTCATTCAGTAATTGCTTTATGTAAGAGCAAAGTTCATCCAGTAATATCAGCTGAAAGTCTGTTCACAGAACACGCTGCACTAAAAGAGCTTTGACCTATACAACACATGGGTAAAAAAAATAGGGTCCAAGGGCCAGAAATGTTCTGTGGAATATCTTTAAGCAATGCCCTGCAATCATAAAAGGAAAACTAAACATTTATCAACTTTCTTCTGTTTATCCAATTCACAGTAGCAAGAAGGATGGTACCTATTCGAGCCATCACAGGGCAAATGGCAAGATAGACCCTGGAAAGGTCGCCAATCTATTGCAGGGCTAACACAGAAAGACATGACACCTATGGCCACTTTACAATCACCAATTAACCAAATGCCATGTATGATTTTGCACTGTAGAAGGAAGCTGGACAATATGTAGAGAATCCACACAAGCATGGGAAGAAAATGGAAATTTCATGCTTAAACAACCCCCTAAAAATCCATTTAAGCTATATAGGCAGAGGTGGGTTTGTGCAAAAAGTCTTAAACACGTTCACGTAAACTGCTTGGAATTACAAATAGTACAGAAAATCTCTGCTGTCTCTTCATGTGGCTAGTGCCAAACTCCACCATCATCAAGGCTCCAAACGCTGACCATTATGCTATGCAGCTCCTATTTGTTTTGGGGAGTTTTTTGGGGTTTTTTTTTTTTTTTAATGTGTGACCTTTTGCTTACTGTGTCAAATCAGTCGCAAAAAAAGCATTGCCCACCCCTTCCCCATACATCTAGAACAAGCATTCTGCTCTTTATCACAAATCTAATGCAAAGAGTAGGAAGTGATCTAAACACTAAACTGAGACACCTATAACCCAGTATGCATTTGAGTGCTTGACCCCCCACTTATTTTGCAGTGTTGCCAGGTTCCCTGTAGAACACACTGGGTTGTCTTGGAAACACAGGCAGGGGCAGAATAGAAAATAAGGTAAGTAAGTAAGATAAGATAATAAGTAAGATGGGTGGCAACCTTCCTGTACCAAAGAATTGGATAAACTAGTTGTTTTTACATGGTGGTAGATGTTTGGTGTAGCATTTTAGGCACCAAAAAGCTGACAGACACTCACAAAAACAGAGAAAAAGAGGAAAACAAGTCAGTTTAAAAAAAGGTTAATAGGGAGAAGACCGAGCTAAAACTAAAGCAAAGAACCTCTACAAGTAATTCACAAAACAAACCTCAAGTGTTGGTTTGACTTGTGTTCAAATAGTGTCAAAGCCTGCCTGACTGCAAATAGGTCAGTAATGGTCACCCAAGGATTTTCTCCAAAGCTCCTCCTCTGATTGGGTAGTTTCCATGTCTCTGGGGCAGAAACCTGGATATCACACAAACACAACCCTTGCTTTTTCTAGGAGCCCTGCCAGATTTTAGGAAACACATGCGTACGCACACACATTTAGCTATAACTCTCCACAACTTTACATGCATTTGGGGCACGACAGATCCCACATACATCCAGACAAAACATCCAGTATCCAGTCAGTCATATCACATACAAGTATGTAAAAGTGATGACGTCAGCCCCAGGATAAACTATGTACTGAATACCTTTGATTTTGGATCTTCAACATTCAGCAAGTGGTCCGCTTTTTCAGTGGAAAATCTGTGTGTTATTTTCAGGATCAGAAAAACAGCTGTACAGATAATGCTGATCTTTTACTACCACATCAAATCTCTGTGCTCGTGTGAACACTTATTGAGACAATCATTACATTTCAAGTACAAGAAAGATTTTCTGAAGGAGAAATTAAGTAATGGACAATAATAAGTCTTTCCCTCAAGGTCAAGACAGACAGGACACAAAAGAGTTTACTATACAGACCTATATACAAACGACCACTTTATTTAACTTTGCCCTACTGTTCTAATGCAGTACAAATATAGTATATAGGTCAAGTTTAACTTTAATGCAAGTCAACATGAAATCTGTACTTTTGACCAACAGAAAACTGTCCTCACATTGATAACCTCCATGCCTGAGTGATATATATACTTAATGAATATATATACTGCACCAAAAGAGGAGTAAAAGAAAGAAGAAAATTTCCAAATAAAGTTATAATATAAGCTGTTTTTAAAAGTTTTACCATGATTTTTCCGTTCTTGTCCTGTATGTATTGGGCTATAACAACTGAATCTGTGCTCCTTCACTAGTGTGATTAAATGCCAATAAATGTGTTGCCGGTTCCTCTCTAGGCAACCTATCATGTGCTTTTTCTAGATCCACTAAGACAAAGTGTAACTCCTTCTGACCTCTATATTTCTCCATGAACAGTCTCAAAGCAAACACTGCAATGGTCTTTATTGGCACAAAGCCTCACTAATCATCATCTGGCTTTTTAAACTACCTTCAACAACTCTTCCCATAGCTTCTTGGTATGAGTCATCAACTTTATCCCTTTGTAGATACTACACCTTTGCACTTCACCCTTGTTCTCAGAAATCTGTACCAGTACACTAATTCTCAATTGAATTTGAGTACCACAGGAGCAATCTGCAGCTGTTTTGTAGTTATTCACATGAGGATACAAGCCTTTACAGAAGTCCCTGCTTAATTTTAAAGTATGGCATTAACTAAAGGCAAATTTTGAATTGAACACGTCAATTCAATTTTATTTAGATAGCGCTAAATCACAACAAGAGTTGCCTCCCAATGAAAATCTGAGCACCTTCTTCTCTGCCACCACCAGATTGGCTTGCTGTCTTTTTGTTAAGTGCTTTTTGTTGATGGAACTATAGATACAGAAAGGGACTGTCAGTGTAATAAAAGTACAGTAGAACACTATCAGTCATGGACTGGCCTCCCCAGAGCCCAGACCTCAACATTATTGAAGCAGCACTGGATCAGCAAGCCCCATTTGCTCCTGGCGAGCAGATAATCTAGTGATTCCTCCATGATAGTTTTGTCCTGTGGAATGTAGGTTACTCTGAAAAAATATTACTTTATATTCAGTTGAGTGTGCGTTATGAGAGACTAGCCTTTTAGATAGAACTCACTAGCTGAGTAAGCCTTTTTTTTTTGCCATTTCTGCATAAACTAGTTTATTTGTGTAGTCACTGTCAGTGACTACACAAACAACTCACTACAATGAGAATCAGTCTGGGAATACATTTATTTAGTTTAACTAAATGACATGGAGCTTATGCCCACTGTATGACCCGTTAAAAAAGAATTAAAGCCCCACATATTCTTTAGAATGGCACGGCACCAATGATATGGATAATCAATTAAATGATTCCAAACTCTCTTTGATGAAGTGTATAGGTGATTTGTTCACTAAGATGGATGTACAGTCTCAAGCCAAAGCAAAATTTGAATATGATTCATTAATCTGAGCAGAAACAAACAAACAAACAAACAAACTAAAAAGACATTATTACAAAAACAATACTAAAGATACCAAGTGGAGGTTTTTTTTCACATGAATTTTTAATTCAAAATGTCTTCTTTCAGCTAATGCCTTTAGGGGATGAGCAGATCATTTGCCAACCTTCTTACCCTATTACTAGCATCCCATTCTGTCGTCCTTCATTACATGCATGAACCTTTGCTTTGGGCTTACTATTTTACTCTTGCCTGGCATTTCCGTCTTCAGCATCCTTTGTCCAGCAGATCCACTATCCCTCCTCTGCATGTCCAAACCATTTCAACCTTGATTTTGTCTCCTCTGATATACTCATTTCTAATTGTGTCCATCCTAGTCACTGTCAACAAAAATCTTAGCCTTGCATGTTTTCATATTTCGATCTGTCATGCTTCTCATAGGATTTTGTTTGGACAGGCTAAAAACAGATTCTAAAGGATCTGGGATTTTTTTGACAATGTAAAAATTTTGTGAAGGATGCTGGTGCTGTGGTAATTCACTGTTGCCTTACAACAAGAAGGTCCTAGACTCTCCCAGGGTACTCCAGCTTCCTCCCACAGTCCAAAGGCATACAGTTAGTGGAGTTAGGTTAATTGGTAAATCCAAATGTGTGAATGGTTGTCTGTCTTTCCGTGTTAGCCATGTGACAGACTGGAGACCTGTCCAGGGTATGCTCCTCTTGCCTTGTGGCAGCTGGGACAGGATGACAGGGTTCCAACCAAGGAACAGTGGTACTGCATGTCGAAGTCATGAGTAGCAGAGAAGTATGTGAGGACAGGAAAGGTATGAGGTCAGTGAAACAGTGGTGAGGTGTGAGGTAGGAGTTACAGATGGGTTCAAAATGGGGTGAGATGGTGACTGACAGGTTCACAGACGAAGTCAGGCAGAATTCTCTGTGGACTATGATGTTTGCAGATGACATTGTGATTTGTAGTAGGGAACAGGTGGAAAAGAGCCTGGAGAGGTGGAGGTACACACTGGAAAGAAAAGAAATGAAACTCAGTAGAAGTTGGATATAATATGTGTGTGAATGAAAAGGAGACCAGTGGAAAGGTTAACACATACAGATGTACATGAGTACAGAGTAGAGGTAGTGAAAGCAGATAAATTTACATACCTGGTGTCAACTATCTAAAGCAACTGAAATGGAAGAAGAGAGTGCCGGCAGCATGGAGTGGATGAACATGAGTGTCAGGGGTGATTTGTGACAGAAGCAGCAAGAGTGAAAGGGAAAGTTTACAAGATGATAGTGAGACCTGCTACAGTGGCTTGCAAAAGTATTCGGCCCCCTTGAACTTTTCCACATTTTGTCACATTACAGCCACAAACATGAATCAATTTTATTGGAATTCCACGTGAAAGACCAATACAAAGTGATGTACACGTGAGAAGTGGAACGAAAATCATACATGATTCCAAACATTTTTTACAAATAAATAACTGCAAAGTGGGGTGTGCATAATTATTCAGCCCCCTTTGGTCTGAGTGCAGTACTTTGTAGAACCACCTTTTGCCGCAATTACAGCTGCCAGTCTTTTAGGGTATGTCTCTACCAGCTTTGC
>VVHJ01064673.1:7624-21996 GCA_015107715.1 Tylochromis polylepis
ACAAATATTAAGCGCCTTGAGGCGACTATTGTTGTGATTTGGCGCTATATAAATAAAATTGAATTGAATTGAATTGAATTTCTGAAGTAATTTTGGTGGGCTGGCCACTCCTGGGATGGTTCACCAGTGCTCTGAGGTTTCTCCATTTATGGATAATGGCTGTCACCATGGCTTGCAGAAGTCCCAAAGCCTTCAAAATAGTTTTATAACCCTTCCCAGACTGATAGATTTTTCACATAGGGCCAGGTAGGTTTGAATAACTTTTTTTTTTCCTGACTGAATGAAATTATTATTTTTAAAAACATTCGACGTTTTACATTTACTCTGGCCAACTTTGTCTAATAGAATTTTTGTTTTTCCTGATCTATGTAAATGATCTAGCATGTAAGTGTGACAATTTTTTCATGACACTGTAAGTGTGAAAGTGACACTAAGGTTAAGCTCAAGTAACAAAGTTAGGTAACAAAATCCCCAAACAACACACTGTGCACTGCTGTAACTTTATTTTAATGTGGTGGCTCTGTGAGTGTGAGAAGGGTGTGATGTGTATGTGTATGTATCCATTGTGCCTGACACAATGAGGCCTTTCACTGCACTGTCTCTGCTGCAACGCGGTGGGTGGACACACTCAATTACAGGCTTCACAAGCTGTCTCAGCCACGTTCACTTCTGCAGGGATGGTGGGGGAAGCAAACATAGAGAAAGATAGAAGTGTAATCCTCAACCACAATTTGAATCATCGCATTGTTAGGGCGATCAGCCACAGCACTGATCAGTAGGCAAGATTAAACTTGTGCTACGTCTTCATGGTCAGATAACGGGAAGATAAATGGCGAACAACTAAAAAGGGTTTTGTGTTGCTATAAATAGATATGAAAGTTTCAAGGTGGGTTGCTAAGGTCACCACAGGAAGTAAAGCAGTGTTGCATGTGTGTATTAAAACCTCAGCAAACAAACACCAAGACCTGTGATGCATAGCTCAGAAAAAGGAGCCTATACCCCATCAGTATTGGCTCTCGTTTGGCAATTATTTCTGCTCAAATGTCATGAATATAATGAGAATGAAAATTGTCTTTAAGTCAGTTGTTTCCTCACTGTACTAGATGAGGCTGAGGATCATCTACATTTGAGCTGAAATGGCCTTGCCTGTGGAAAAAATGTGCACCTATTTCACTTCTGCATTTTCACTGTTCATTACAGAACTGTCCATCCTCAAAACCAAATGAGGACCTAAAACTACTTTCTCCTCCTGTGTGTAGACCATCTCTCAGGGGATAAACAAAAAAAGAGAGAGAGAGAAGCAGGGGTGTTTTCAAGTGTCGCCAATGCTTTAGCAGAGCCTAGTGTGGCACTGCTGAGCACCCTGTGCCCATCTTGACGATGATATTATCTTCCCATTCAAAGTGAATACGCCATTCATCATCCTGCTGACAGGAGCGCTTTGCCGCTACCAAGAGAACAATTTTCTCTAAGCTTGTATATGAATTAAGACTGATTGATCTTAAACAGGTTCCCTCCTCCTTTCTTTTCTAGACATTCTTTAAGTATTTTTCCAACAGCGTCTTTCTAATGCAGGCCCGATATCTGCAAAGCGGTGAATTGATTGTAAAGAAGCACAGACTGTGAGAGCTTTAGTGTCATCCTTGGTTGCCTGGTGACAAGGACCCGGGGCCATCGATCAGGCAGATTAAGGGGTGGATGGGGCTCAGCGGGGATAAAGGGAAGTTGACGGGTGCCTGGTCAATCCTGGCCATGCAGAATCCGTTGCGTGCTGCTGGTTTACTGGGCAGTGAAAAAGGTCACATCCTCCGGCTAGACGTAGTCAGACCCCCTTCAGACTACTGCCTCTCTCGTTTTCAAAATCACGGTTACAAAATAACAGGCAAGCTGCTTTTCAGATAATTCTCAACTTAAAAACCAATGCTTTTGAAGTTTGACCCATAATAGTAAATTAAAGCAGACTTATTATTGTTGCTACTGTTTAATAATCAATGACTCGCCTGTTGGACACATTTAAAAGGAACTGAAATATACACATAGTTAAAATAATGAGGTCAACATAACTAATAATAACAAATACTGGTTTTATAGGCTGTCAGTGAAAACTGATATTCCAAATATGGCCATGTCACGCATGTCTGCTCTGCTGTACATATGCACTGTTTATGAGCTGGCTTAAACTCCTAAAGCAGCAGCAGAACTCTTAAAAGGAGCTAAACTATTTGTTTCAAAGTGAATAATGTAAAGCTGTTCTAATAGTTCTAAAGTGCATTCATTATTCAATGTTCACTCAATTTAACTAAAAATCTTGAACCATCATTTTGAATTTCCGATGTCTTTTGCATCAGTAAAAACTATATGAAAATCGAACTCAAGGTAAAGCAGACCATCAGATTATGCTAAACGCGCACATTTTTTCCAAGCTATAGACATCGGAAGGAAACCGAGAGCTTAAATCTTCATTGACTTTCCTGTCTTAAAGTACTGACTGATGATAAGGCGCTGACAAACAGACAATAATCATGTCCATCGTCTTATTGACATTCCCATAATGGACTCACATCCATGCTGATAAATACTACATGCTAATTCACGATCATTGATTTAGTTCTATCCTTTCTCCTTGGCATTTGGGAAAAACAAGTTTGACTGGTCTGGATGCATGCTCAATCATCCGGGTAATCACAGCATTGTAAGATGGCCATTGAGACCATCTCTGAATCGAGGAGGGGGCCTAAGGGTACATCTGTCACCATCTTACAATGCTGTGAATGCAGCCATTCCCCAACTCTCTGTGAATGGGACTCATGGCCATTGATCAGTGGTTGTTGATCAATGGGCTTTGATCAGTAGATGTTGATCAATGGTCGTGAGATTTCTCATTTTAATGATCAAGGAACTGACCTCACAGCCCATTGTTCTCCAGTGGGCTGGTTTCAGTCATTATGCAAATCTGCTGTTTATAAGGTTGGAAACCTGCAGTCAGCTGAGACTGAAGAAGTCACTTGGATGAGTGACGAAACGTTTCTCCCACTGAAAACGCTACATCCAGATGAACAGAATCAACTTTTTGGGAAGTTTGACTGGTGTTTTTCGTGGATAACAGTTATAAGAAAAGAGATATAGACGAACGGCCTCACAAAACCTTTTAACAGAATTTTATTCTTTATTCAAATTATCAATACAAAATGGGTCTGCCTCGGGGCCTCCACCCGGTGGGACATGCCCGGAACACCTTACCCAGGAGGCGCCCAGGAGGCATCCTGGTCAGATGCCCGAACCACCTCAACTGGCTCCTTTCGATGTGGAGGAGCCAGTTGAGGGACCAGACAAAGAGCGATTCAGAAGACCCCTATGAGAAGACCATCGAGGGAACAGTTTACCCTGCCCGAGATAGGGTTACCGGGGCCCCGCCCTGGAGCCAGGCCCGGTGAGGGTGCCCAAGGGCGAGCGTCTGCCGGCTGGGCCTTAGTCCATGGGGCCCGGCCGGCCAGGCACAGCCCGAAAAAGGGACACGGGCCCATCTTCCTGCAGGCCCACCACCAGCAGGAAGCGCCATAGGGGTCGGGTGCATTGTGAGCCGGGCGGACCGATCCCCGGCTACGAAGCCTGGCAATTGGACAGGCTCCAGTTTTTCAAATACTTTTGAATGGATTACCACCAAATTGTACATTTTGGACCCCATATTTTGTTTGCTCACAACTTTTGTCATGACTTCCTTTAAGCAGACACACAGAGATGACCTCGGCTCTACTTTGTGTTTGGTGTGAATTTTCAAATATAAGCATGTGACATACCGAACAAACATATGGAACATGGCAGACGCATTATTAATTAATGGAGCACATTGTCATGCTGATGCTGCTTATAGTTGTCAGTCTTGTGTAAACCTCAGTATATTAAATAAACAAGTTGTATTAGTCTACTGAAACTTTACAAATATATAAGAGCTTTGAATTTGAGGCTACTGTGTAATAATTGTATATTGATGTCGCTTACTATTGTGTTTAACATTTGAAAAAATAAAAAATTTACAGTCTGGTCACATACTTTATGAATTACTTAAATAGCTATCATTTTTAAAGAAGAAAAAAAACAGGCCAGATCTCATATAAAACCTCTGATTATTATTATCACTGCGTGGCCTTTTCCTCTTATCCTTCTCCTTTTTTACTTTTGCTGTTCCATTTTCCGTTTTTGTGAACCACTTACTGGTGGGTAATGATGCTAAGACAGTTTTCCTTTCATCATATGTTATAGATAGAAACTGTAATAGCATTACGTTTAGATTTCCACTACCAAATCCGGCCACGTAAAATGTAAGGCACAGGCAGAAAACCTTTTCCGATGATATTAGCTTAAAAAAAATAATTAATACATTTATATTTGAATTATGAGATCACATCTTCCTGTCTTTGCCAGACTGTAATACGCATGCAAAAACCACTTCTTCATACACACCGCCCTTGTTTCTTGCCCTACATCCCCCAGTTGTAGTAAGGGTGCTGCACGATGGGACAGATATAGTTCTTCAGAGTGGCTGGTGGCAGGCTTCTATTTACAGACTGTAGGGTACTGAGAGCAGGAAGGGAAACATTTCCCTTTCCCTGGACACACAGAATGCCACATCAGTGGGGGGGCACCGGCTGCAAACTGAGATTAGCAGCTATAGTTGCTCCTTAGGGAGGGAAGGGGTTGAAGCGGAGGGAGGAGAGGAGGAATGTTTGAATGGGAGATAAAGAGAGAGACTGGGAGGCAGGAAGAGCATGCTTCAGCTCAGTAAAACACAAAAAGATACTGTTGGCCGAAGGAGGAAAGAGATTAAATATAGAGGGTTAGTACTGACACAAAACACAATAAGATATATGAAATTAAAGTGCAACTGGGAAATTTCTATAGGCAAATGGAAGCACTCCTACTAATGCTTCTCAAAAGATTGAGAAAAGCAGCACTTCTTCATAATCTTGAAATAACAGAGAGGGGGAAAAGGAGAAAAATATGTAAATTTCCTCCTGGTGGGAGACAGCAGCTGCCCATGTGGAATGTTGTGTTGCGTCCTTTAACAGATAAAGTCATGCATCCTGCTCCACATCTGGCACAAATTAATATCTCATATCTCCCATTTCTGACTTCAAATGAAAACCTTAATGCAGGAGACAGAGAGGGCATCGTGGCTGATTTCATGTGCTGTTATAGCGTATGCCTCCTGCCACCCACCCCCCCAAATGCAACAATGCATCATTGTGTCAGATTGTTTTCACTGCTTTGTGTTGAAGCTTCCTGCTCAAACTTCGGTCCTTTACCAGATGTGAAAGTTTGCTTCACAACAAATACCGGAAGGGTGTGCTGCTATGTGTATGTGCGATGTGGCAACTTCTTCTGTGTGTCCACGCTTGTTTTTTGGGGTTTTTTTGCTACCTTATTACAAACAGTTTTGTACAGTGAGGGCCCGAGTAAGTGCTATGAATAATTCTTTTCAAACATATTTCCTTCTGTATACTAGAGTTTTTCCTCACTCTGTCATTTATCTCTCTGACACACAAAACTTCCTCTTTAAACCCTCACTGCGTGGTGAGTGAAAGATGAGGTCACATGGCGTATTGTACGAAAGACCCAATGTGATACATCACTTTATGCAATTCCACATTAGGGTTTGTCTCTCACAGCGAACACCCAGGAGATTCCTGCCAACTGTCTATTAACTTCAGAGCATTCCTCGGTCAGGGTTCATGCTCTTGTGTTCTGCTGAAGTCGGGGGATATCGCTTCCTGTTGTTGCAAAGTGTTCCATCTCCAATGGCCAAATTTTAAATTAAAAGGGAAATGCATTCATTCACATATTTGCCAAGAGGAATTTACTCTATTTGCATGTCTCCACAGATAATATGAGGATATTACTGCCTATAGTTCACTTAAAAGAGTTTAATTTAGCAGATTTTATGACCTTTAAATGCAGCCAGGCTAGCCTTTTTTTTCATAATCAAAGAAGTTCTAAATCTTTTAAACAGAGTGAAACTGGCTTATTTGCACTTTTGTAACACGTTTGTGTAAGAAAAATACCACACTTTATGTTTGAAGCTGCCCCAAGAAACTACTTAGCTTAGCATAACGAATGAAACAAAGCCAAAGAGCTATCTTAACTGACCAGAACCTCTAAAGCCAGTTAGTTGTGTGATTGTGGTTTCCCTTTGTGTAACACACAATCATGCAATCTGCTGTTTGCCAGGCAAGACTGTGCATCTTTATTCAAGGCTGTGTAGATGCGAGCTGTTTCATACTGTATTTACCTTTCAGAGCAGAAAAATACGTTTGCTGTTACGGCTTTCTGCATTTTTTTTAGATGAATTTAAAGTTAAAGTAAAAAGAGCATCTTTTTACCCAAACCCTAGACTAAAAGATGTAAAAGATGGGCGTAGTCACAATGATAACCCCACTGGTTAGTGCATAACCACTGAAAAGCCTCAACCTGGGTGTTTTTGCTGTCACTATCTTGGTGTTTTGAAACCAGGTGTGACCAGCCAGGGGTGGAACCGATAAGAGAAAAGTCATTAGCCAATGAGCACATCCTGGATAACCATCGTTTCTGACTCTAATAGTAAGCTTAATTTGCAAAATGAACTTCATGAACTTTATGAACTTTGACTTGGAAGTAGCGACTGAGTCTATTGGGACAGAGTTTGGTGGTCACTGGGCAAGGTTAGTTTCGCATGGACTTTTAGACAGCCGGAAGTCTCGTTGCAAAAAGAGCAGTTGCCCCCAAACTTAAGAAGCTTTCCTTCATAAATCTTGTCTAACACAAAGCCTTGAATGTAAACTCTGACCAGCAGTCAGTAGTAACATGTTATACTCATGTAAGTGTTTGCAGCAAACTCTCTTAAGTTAAAAGTCATAAAAAAGAAATCAACCAAAAGAAAACTGAAAAGTATTTTCTAAGCCGCTTCACCTTCACAGTATAAATCTCAGCTACTTGTATTGCCCAAAGGTGCCGTTTTCCACCCTTGACTCAGAAACAAGGAGGCATAGCTGTGCAGCTGCAGTGAAAAACTGCTTCTGGTTAGGGCCACATACCAAGTGATGCTGCATGTTTTAATTCTCACAAACTCTGATCTTCGAAGAAATGCCTGTGGTTTGCAGAATGAGGCACAAACTGCAGTTCTGGAGGCCAATTTGTTCAGTTCGCAGTGTTTATCTGCTTCATTTCCTCCTGCCTGTCAGAGATGTGCTCACTGAGCTGCACAGTGGTTTTATACAACAGTCATTTTGAACTAGTTGTGAATGCTGGGAGTTTCACATTCAAACAGCCACCCTCCTTTTTACCCCCGCAGGCTTTTTAACAGCCCTGGCTAGTTCCTGTTTATGTATTCCTCCCTAAAACAGCACACATCCATGAGCACACCACAAAGCCCTCAATTTCCTGTAGTCATAACACACCAAATATTATGCGCATTCAGATAAAAAGCTTGGCAGATTACAGTCTGTAAACAGAATGAGTGGGAAAAACAAAGGTAGAGACTATTTGAAAGCAGATGTGGGATAACAGGCACTTTCGATTCCGTTTCTGAAACTGAGGCACGCCTAACACCTGTTCAGCGCAGAGCGACCCCACTCAGCCCAAACCTTAAATAATCATGATATTGTAACCACCTGCTAATTTGTCTATTAATCACTAGCGTTGGATTTGCCCACAAATGCCTTTCACCCTATCTGATTGAATTCAAAGCCTCAGCTTGATTTATAGCTCTTCAGGTTTGACACTCTCCCACCCCCGCTACCTTCCCCTCCTACAGAATGTCTCCCTCTCCTCTGCTGCCGCCTCTCTTTCCTGTGTTCCTGCCATATCTTTAAAGGTGAGAGGGAGACAACCTGAGAGTTTACAGAGTATATGGCCTTTGCTGCGAGCTGAAGAGTTGAGTAGGGGGCAGAGGAACCAAAATATCTCGGATGACTGCTTAACTATTTGCAGACCATCTGCAAAACAGTCTGTGAAGGCTGATACATAATTAGAAGTAACCCTGTTCACATCTATTCACAATTAGATCCTTAGTTGTCACAATTTTGGGATTGCTGTTGTTCTGCCAAGTTAGTAGGAGTCGTACAAAGTCTGATTCCAGCTCTGCCTACGCCGCGAGCCTTTAAATCTTCCTTTCAGGTGTTTAAATCAGTTAAAAGCATCACCAAACAAACAGCTCAAAAAAGAAAGACTTCAACATTCAGGCGGCTTCAGTGGTGGTAATTAAGGAGGATTAAATTGGATTAGCTAATAAAAAGCAAACTCGAGAAGGTAGAGGACAGACAGAGAGCACTGGACCATCCGTCCCAGTGATGGCAAATATCCAGTGCCCGTGTCTGAGCTGCTGCTCATTGTCTGCTCACTGTAATTATTTTCTTCTCTCCTTGATTTTTCCTCTCGTGCACACTGATTTTTGTTCCTTTTATCCTTGCTACCCCCCCCCCTTCTGTTTCAGTTCTTGCCTTCCTCAACTCACCATCCCTCCCTCCCTAATTTGTTGCTGCCGGTCCTTTGGCATAAAGCAGCAAAGCTTTTTACAATACAACCAATTATACCTGGCTTTCCTGATAAGTGCAACAGCACTGCAGGTTGAGGTGGAAGGAGGCAGCTGGAAGTGGTGCTAAATATCAAGGGTGTCTGCTCCGCAGGCCAGAAGTAATTGCACTGCAGCAGCAGAGGAGAGAGCGAAAGAATAGAGATGCAGAGATTTCCTATTTTAATCTCTTCCACTGAGTATTTTTCTAAACGCCGTTTTTTGGAAGCACTTTAATCCTTGAAATCTTGTCTTTTTAAAGCGCTCTACCTTTCAAGTCAAGCACACTTCAGTGGTTGTGTACATAAGATCACAGAGGCCATGGGTGACTTTGAGGTGACTGATGATCAAATGAGCCAGCATGTGACAAAATGGACTTTGGACTATTTTTTTTTCTTTATTGATTTGTTGGCCGCTGACAGAAGTGTGTAAGTGGAAGCTGCACACATGATGGTTGATGCTGAATATCTGCCTCATTTGCATTCTCTCAAACAGCTGCTAATCTGGATGAGCAAGTGCACAAAAGCAGGCTCGTCCAATATTCAAAATAGCAGCGGGAGCTACATCAGCAATGTGTAGCTCCACCCAAATGAGCTACACGCTGAAAACGCCGAAGTGACTTCCCTGTTTTTGCCTCTCGCACGCAGCAAAACCACATCAGTAGGGATTCCAGCTTACAAGTGAAATCCCACGGCTCTGACACCAAAACATGGGTGGATAAAGCTGGGATGAACTTGGCGAAGACGCCGCAGTGTGAGTAAGCATCCACATACTCGAGATGCCTCCTAATCCCTGCTGCTCTGCACGCATTGGCACGAAATCACCTTGAATCATTACATTTAAGACAGTTGCAGTCTGCATACGAAAATTAGTAATGCAGAGGTTGACTGAAGACTGAGCAACGAACTCCTGACCTGTCACTCGTTTGATTCACCACTCAGGCCTGCTGAATCACAATCAGCCAGGATGTGGCCTCGAGTGTTGCATTACAGTCAAGGTAAATTCCTTTCAATGCAGGTATTATTCCATCCGTTGGTTTAGTACCAGAGCTGCCAGTAGTCCTGAGACTCAGCGCGTGTGCAAATATAAAGGACACCTCAGTGTGCTGTCAGCTCTGAAAGATGCATAAGGTTTGAATAAAAGAACTCAGCTGGAGCTTTTGCATCTTGAGCTGTAACTGTGCATGCTAGCAGACCTCTGTTAACCATCAATCTCATGCCAGCTGAAGCAAGACAAAGATTTAACATTTTAGAAATAGGCATCCCTCTACCCCCACCCACCGCCAGTGTAGCTGCAGCTCTCAGCATCTCAGCTTTATATTGTGGTTACAGTGAGTCTTTTAATAGTCACAAAGATAATGCATTTCGTCATTCATTCTTACACACAGCCACCAACACCGCTTGTTTGCAAGCTAGAAATGCACAAACACACAGGCAGTCACACACTGAGCCCTGTGAATAGCACCATCACTGTCTGAACACTGTTCAACAGGTAGATGTATCTGCCAGCTGGAAGTCTGTGCCCAGCAGCCTTAAGTTCACCTCTTTTTCTTTTTTCTTTTTCCAGCACAAGCGCAGAGAGCGCACTCGTGGCTCCCTATAATGAGACGGACAATGCAATTGTTGATGGTGCAATCAGGCATGCCTATGCGCGATCTCACTGTTGCAAAACAAGTAACACTTGCACACATGCGTTCGTCAGCCTATCGACATTGTGAAAGGTTTGCAACAGAGCCAAAAAACGGACGTGTAACGTTTCACGCTGGCAGATTTCTTCAAGAAATAGGTGCCGTAGTTGAGATCCACCTTGCAAATTAAAAAGGAAAAAAAAAGTGGCACGAATGTTGCACTAACAAGTAAGTTGTAGATTTCTTACCTTTAGAGTTTGAAGCGTCCCATGCTCTGAGAGGAGAGGCTGGAGTGACAACAGTTGTGGAGTGAGCTCTGAGACGGGAAGCGTTACATCACCGTAACACTGTCGAGCTCACAAAGTCTGTTCGGCGACCGAGTGTTAGAGTCGGCAAAGATGGGAGCCCGCAAGAAGTCATCAGATGATAAACAACTGGGGTCCGACTTCAGGGGGTTAACGCTGCTGGTGTGAGCGGGCCATGCGGCTGTCTCCAAGTTCTCTCCCGGCTCACTCGGAAGCAGGCTGTGGATGTGATGCGTATTGGTGCAGCAGAGGCAGCCGAGCTCAGTTATCTGCTCGCACCTGGAACGCGTGCCAGCCTTCTAGTGTTCCAGCTGTGCAGCTCACAAACACACTGCAGAGCCACAGTCCCGCCTATTGGTAGTATCACTGCAACACCGCCACAGCCTTCCACAGGGCTTTTCATCATCTGGTCGCTTTTCTGCGAGATCGAGGCGTCCTATCAGCCGGGATTTATGTATCACACGTGGACTTGTGCTACCTGAAAAAAGCAACAACAACAAAAAATCTCGTGAAAAATGTTAATGTTTTGGTGAGTGTTTACATGCTGTTTAGCAGATGATATATGATGTAGGTGTTTTGTTCTGGCGTTTTTTGTTTTGTTTTGTTTTTTGCCCTGGATAAGAGGCAGCAGCTGCAGTGGTAAAAAAAAAAAAAAAGAAAAAAAAGGGGGAAATCACATCTTTATTATTATTATTATTTAAATGTATTTGTTTCACTACAGAAAAAAATGTGCGTCGAAAGATCAAAAGTCTTCCCAAAGATTCTACACGATATTTATTAATTTATACATAAATGTATTCATTTAATTATTTATTTTAGACATGCATTCCTACAGCCCAGCTACCTGTTGCTATAGAGCACGGTTCTGGCCCCTAATACGTCACGTGTTGCATTCATGTCGCGCAGGAATTAGTAAAAATAACAGGGACAACATTAAATAATAAAAATACAGTATTTTGCTGAAGTCATTTAAGCACAGAGACCACAAAAATGTTTATTTGATCATCTTTAAAAAAAACTTTTAGATCTTATTTTATAGATAGTATTTTTTTCTTCTTACAAATAGAAAAATAACGTGTTAAATAAATCATACCACGTATTTTGCCGTTTGAAATTTGATTTTTTCGAAAACTTTGAAAGCAGCATTTTATGGTCCCGCCCCACCAGGAAGACGCGGAGAACAAGAACTAACCATAGGTGCGTTTTAAAAAAGAACTTTTCATAACTTGTACATTTAAAGAAAAGAGATAAATACTTCGATGTGAGCCACACTCAACCGAGGTGTCTAATTACGAATGTATGCTTATTAGCTGTAGGCTAGTTTACACTGAATTGTGCAAAATTACTTTCTGTGGTTGTGTTTTATTCAAATAGCAGAAATGCAGTGTTCGGTGTGTTTAAATAACATACGTACAAGAAATATATATATATATATAAGACATATATAAGAAACTGAAGCAGTCACTTAGATGAGTGACGAAACGTTTCTCCCACTGAAAACATTACGTCCAGATGATTGAGCATGCGTAAAGACAACATATGTGATTGCAGTTCGGTGAGTATTGTATGCTTTATAGCCCTTCCAGCTGAAAGGTGACAGTCGACTTCATAAACCAAAAGTAACTTTCACCGTGAGGTTTTATATAGCCTAGTTTGAAATCTGACATATTAATGAAGAATTTCAGAATATTCTCACGGAACTAAACTTAGGTCCGTATACATTCATAGCAAATTGTATAAAATGCCTGGAATGGGAGGCTTTGAAAAGTTCTGACAAATTAGGCCATTAGGACTCCATATTTAGTCCCCCTTTAAAAAGTCATTTGTACAAGTTCGTTTGACAGTTATTTCATTACCTGTTTTGTTTTCTTGATTTATTTGTTTGTTTTTTACATTTTTATTGTAATGTTAATGTTTTGAAATATTACAGTGTGGAGCCGCTCTTTCTCAACAGTATTTCAACAACATTGTCATTTCATGGAATTTCCCTCTCTTGGATCACTCTCTTACAGAAAGAGGGTTGGAGAGGCCAAGAGAGAAGGAATTTTTTTTTTCCTTTTAGACAACAGCTAACTGCGCCTGTTTACCACAATGGACAGTCGAGAGGTGGGAGATTTACTGGACGAGTGCTTCAGGGCAGCAAAAGCAGCAGGTCGGCAGTCCACCGGGGTGTCTGAGGCGGAGGGGCTAAACTACTGCAGTTGCAGAGGTCAGACACAAGATGGTGCTGTTTAGTGTTTTTTGAGCATGTGAGCTACTCGGAGATTTGGGTCAGGATCAAAGGTGAGGTGGAATTATGCTTGCATAAGCTCTGTACAGCTCTGTGGCTTCCATGGCATGAATTTGACACTTTTTTATGTTAAGCATGTGCCTTTAACTAACGTGGGCTGGTGTCTTGCATCTTATAGGGTCAACACACGCATACTGTTACATGTTACTGCTAAACGAGGGACAGAAACATGCTCCGTTTCACTTAGATTTTTCACATAATGATGTATTGCTGCTGATTTTAGAATCTTCGACCTAAAATTGTCCAAAGCAGCTTAAACTAAGTCTTCATGTGGGAAGAGGGTTCCATCGCCTATTGGGAACTTCCTGTTATTGTTTCAAACAGCAGTACATTTTTAAATAGCAATCCATCCAGCTTTTCCTTGTGTTGCGTTGATGTGAATTTTTCATGCTTTTTTTTTTGTGTATATACTTTTTCTAATAGTGGATGCTAATATTAACCATGGTCAAAATTTCAAATAAAGAGGTCAGTTTATGTATTGGTAATTCCTGTGAGCCAAACATATGTAGCTGGAATTTAGTCACTTTAAAGAGATTCTCTTGTGAAAACATTTTTTAAAAATCAGTGTATCTTAAGCCCATTACTCTTTGTTCAGCTGGATTTTATTTCCTGTAGACTCGCTGTGTGCCGAACTGGCCTCCCTCCTGCAGGAAGCCATTGAAATGAAATGGCCTTTTGCACCGGAGAAGTGGCAGTATAAGCAGTCTGTCAGCGCCACTGACAAAACCAACCTCATTGACCTCATCAGCAAGCACTTGTCTCAACTACTGGTAATAATTAAATAATTACCTATTCAGCTCAGCACCCTGTGGTGTCATTGTAAATAAAATCATAAGCACATTCCCAAATGTTGTGTTTACTGTGTCTGCTAGGATCTCCTGAAGGCCTGCATCAGGGATGAGGAGGCACATTGTGCACTGGCAGTTGTCTTCTTAGTGGACCGTTACCTCTACTGGACTGATGATTCAAGCCGCCTGCTGAAGATTGCCAAGCTGCTCCACAGACGCTACCCTGAGACCCCCATAGCCCCCCAGCTGGTCATACGGCAGGCCAGGGTCTATTTTAACTCGGGTACAGTGCAGTGAAAGATTGGGATTGATGCTATTTAAGTATTTTTTTTGTCTTCTCGTCTCTGTGTGATATCAGTGACAAAGGATATATCTATTCAATTCAATTCAATTCAATTTTATTTATATAACGCCAAATCACAACAACAGTTGCCTCAAGGCGCTTTATAATGTACAGTAGATCGTACAATAATAGATACAGAGAAAACCCAACAATCATATGACCCCCTATGAGCAAGCACTTTGGCGACAGTGGGAAGGAAAAACTCCCTTTTAACAGGAAGAAACCTCCGGCAGAACCAGGCTCAGGGAGGGGCGGCCATCTGCTGCGACCGGTTGGGGTGAGAAAAGGAAAACAGGATAAAGACATGCTGTGGAAGAGAGACAGAGATTAATAACAGATATGATTCAATGCAGAGAGGTCTGTGAACACATAGTGAGTGAGAAAGGTGACTGGAAAAGAAAAACTCAGTGCATCATGGGAATCCCCCAGCAGCCTATGTCTATTGCAGCATAACTAAGGGAGGATTCAGGGACACCT
>VVHJ01064674.1:14479-27088 GCA_015107715.1 Tylochromis polylepis
GTGAACTGCTTGTAGGCGAGAGGGACCAGCTTCCGCGGCGGTCGCCTCTTGCCATTGCCTCTGCCCGGTCCGCACCCCTCGCTGACCGGCGACAGGAGGAACGCGCACCCGGCGAGGCACGTCACCAGCGTCGAGAGCAGCATTCCGCCCGGCGGCCGGCGTGTCACCCCCTCCCACCCACCCAGCTACGGCGGGAGGCCAATATGTCCCCGCTTTATTTCTGTTGGAGTGTGCCCTCCTTCCACGCGTGGGTTCCGCTTTTTAATCTTAGAGCGGAGACAACAGAGCAGGACTCATCCCAGAGTCCCCAGAAGTAGCCATTCCCGGCGCGTAAAAGTGGCCAGTGCGCCGCTGGAGAGAAGTGAACCTGTCCTCTGCGCCGCTGCTCACGCACTGCGTGTCCAGAGTGCACGCGGAGTGCAGGGGCATAAATAGGAGAGGTGAGTTTATCTTGGCAGGCAGGTTCAAAGCTGCGCCTCTGCGTCGAAGCTGTGAGAAACGGGCTCGGAGACAGACGCGGAGGCGCGCGGCGCGTAGGCTGTTGGACACGGCGGTCACGGGGTGTCCCCGCAGCGGTTTCTGCCTCTCGGCTTTGCTCTCAATGCGTCGCTGTGGCGCGGGGTGGCTGGCAGAAATGCACGCGAGCCTGCTACAGTGCACACGAGGTGCCGCGGGAGGAGGAGAAGGAGACCGCGCCCTGCTGGACCTGCCCTCTGCTCCGTCCTCTCCTCCCATCGCGGCCGCCTTCATCTGTTTATTGTCGGCTCGGGCCTGAGCCGAGGACACACAAACACAGAGCCACGAGACCCGCGAGGGCCGGCGCGCGCTTACTCTGTCCTTTGGACCCGCGTTCCCAAGGCGAGACGCATGAGCGCCTGCGCAGGTGCGCGCATGACCCCTCCTTCCTCAGTGCAGGTAACAGCTCTGCTGTGGGCGACGAAGCTGTGAGCACACCGAGCAGGAGCAGGGGGACCCTCCACGACCCCGAGACCCCGACTTACACACAAACACACGCTCAAAGCGAACACGTGACCCAGCTGCCTTCAAACCAGACCGAGCAAGGTTTGATTCCTGGACCCCAAACACAGTGACACCAAGTGTGTGAAATGAGATACATCAGTTGTTTTAAACTTCTACATCATCAGTGTGATTTTTTCCTCGTCAACAAAGTGCACAATACATTTTTATTCAATAAACTGCAAAATGAATTTGAATTTTCTGGCAATTGTTTAATAGTTCAGGCTTTAAAGGACTAAAATCTAATAATCAGGCAGAATTATAAAAGGCCGTGAATTATGAGATCACCTCAAGGCGATGGATGCTTAAATTTGGGTTGATTACCTTGAGTGACTGCCTTTGTCCAGCTTTCAGGCTTTTCTTTTAGGTGGCTTGCTGAGAGGGGAAAAAGTCAGAAATCATAGAAACTAAACATAAAACACAAACCTAAAGGTGACAGCTGTTTAAATAAATGGGTGCAGAAGCTCAACAGTGACAAGCTGAAGCCTTTAGGTGCAGCTTTACCTGCCTTATTGCCAAAGAACAGGGTCTAAACTTTGGTACTGTACTCCAAAAACTCGTTCTTTCTTGATTCTGAGTCCACTTTTGGTGGACTCATTTCTTTGTTAATGCCTTGTTGGAGCTTTCAGAAGCTACAGTATAACCAGTGACACAGTTCAAAGAGTTGGGCTGAATGAAAGAAAGAGTAGCATCTTTTGTGAATCTTTGCTGAGGAGAAAGGTTCTCTTAAATTCAGAGATTACACACACATCACAGATGGTTTCACTGGTACTGAATGCAGCTAACTGGAGATACTGGAATAAAATTAACCCCGACATGCTTACCGGCTGCTTTGTTGTCGGGGTTAAAGAGACTCCGTTCAGGGAGATCACTTGAGGATAACTGAGCGGCTCACTGGACAGATCCGGTTTCACAAACCACCCAACACCAAACCCATTGAGCCCTCTGGTGATGTCACACCCTCCATCACCGGGGGACAAACTGAAGTCTGAGGACTACTGAGGGGTCCAAAGATAAACCAGAAAACAGGAGACCTCTTTGACAACCCTCTACCAGAACAGGATGGAAACTGTCATCTGATGTAACGTCTGTTGACCAAACTTTTAATTTTAGAAACTTCCAAAGAAACTGAAGGATTTCGATGCCTTGTGCTGACTATTTTTAAATTTTTTGAAGTGTCACGAAAATTGGGCCCAAGAAAAAGCAGCAGCTATCATTTTTATACAAAAGACTGTTTTTTTTTTTGGTTTCTTTTTGCAGATCACCATCTCCAGCTGGATGTCTTCCTTAACTAATCCTGGACTTTGATGTACCCCCCAATCTGAGGAGAGACTTTGAGGGTTAAACAATTTCCCTCAAACTTTTCTCCAGAAGACAGTCTAGAGACAAAGTTACTGTTCTTGATCTTCAGTTACTGTATACAAGATAAAGAAAAGCGGATTTTAGAAAATGCTGGAATCAAACATTTGTAAGCTTTGTTTAATAAATGGTGGTTGAAATGATTTATGGAAACACAGAATAGAATATCGCACCAGAAATGAGTCAATGCCCATGGACTCCCATTTAAAATGTCCAACTTTACAAAACAAACACATTTACAGCATACTACAAAAAATAGTTTTGCTCTTTTTGGATGGTAGAGCTTGACGGATCGATTGTATCGATACCAACACTGGTATTGGTATCAGTATCAGTATTGGTATCAATAAAAGAATGATAGAGGATAGAAACAAAGTATCAGCATGTTCAATATGTAGCCCAATGAATTGTATTAAATTACTTCTTTTTTTTTTAAATTAAAAAACATACCCTGTGAAACATGTCTTAACCTTTTTGTGTTGACTGTCTAGTTTACATATTGCGTTTAAACACATTTAAACAACAGAAGTTGACTGAAAGTGCTTTAGAAACAGGCACATTTATATTCCAGGTCTCTAATAAATCTAGTGTCAAAGTACATGAAAAGCTAAAAACTGTGTTTTGTTGTATTAAGTAATTATTAATGCGTTCAGAATTTGCAAATTAATGATGATTCTTCTCGTAAGTCATGAAACACTGCTCTCCTTTATAGGTTAAAAATATCAGTACTGGTATCGGCAATACTGACCCTGTACTTACTTGGTATTGGATCAATACCAAAATTTGCTCTAGTGTAGTGATTTTGTAGAGAACAACCTTTAAACTGGGTTCATTTGAATTAAGAACTGAAATGACCGGTATTGGTAATAGCAATATTGGCCCTGTATTTACTTCATATCTGATCAATAGCAACATTTGCAGTATCAAATAGCACTACTGGATAGTTTCTCTAAGTATCTACTCCATTCTCTCTTCAAAATGTGACCACTTCTGCCTCAAGAAAACTAACAACGCAGCGACCAAAATGCTAATGTTGACGCTTCCAAATTGACTCCAAAAACCATTCGGGTGATGCCACAGTGGCTACATCCATCTTTTATATACAGTCTGTGGATCAAAACCAGTTTTCTTGCCATGTTAAACTTGAAGAAGCTTATAGAGCAATAATTATATTTCCTGGTTGTATTCATTTAATAAACCCTCAGTTACATTCAGAAACATCTGTCTGTGTTGTCTGTAGCTCGAAAGAGTCGTGAAAGAGGGACAATTCTGATTGGCTGGTATCCAAAGTTACTCTCAGGCATTTCCCATCAAGAAATCAGAACACACAGGAGATCAAAGAGACAAAAGCATGATGTGATATGATTGGTTTTTGCAAATAAACATCCAAACTGGAATTACACAACCCTCGCGTTTCACCACCTTCTTTCTTTTGACCATAAAAGCAGCATTTGCCACTTAAATGAATAACAATGAGCTGCTCTTTCAGTGGAATTAATGCCACTTTTTCACAAATGTCTCTCACACAGAAACTCTTTGGAGCCATGCAGGCAAACACTGACTTCTCAAACTAAAACTTCAATAGCATTCCCGACATGCTGCAGCACCTTGAGTCAACATCTCACTGAGCTCTGAAAAAGGAGAGCGGTTCCTCTATCGACCGCTGTCTGCTCATTGTGCTCCGACTGTCTGGGTCGCGGAGAAAGCGACTATTTAAGATTGGCTGAAAAATAGAAGACGTTGAGGTTTCAGTGAAAAGCTGTTGAAGCTTTTTTTTATAAAATTAAAACTTTGAAAGCCATTTTTGAGTTTAATCTCTTATTACGTTCAAATTTTAAAAGTTTTCTGTGGTTTACATAACAAATAACCAACATAAACAGCCATTAAAATCTAGACCTTTAATTGACAATTTGACTTCTTTAAAAACATTTCACACCCAGTTAAAGATACATGAAGGTTAATCGTTGATTAAAACCTAAAAATATACAAGAAATTACTAATCTACCAACTGTCAGTCATCAGTGCAACCAACAAAAAGAAAACTTGATGCCAGAGTTCACAAAAATGTTAAAAATAGAAAAAAATATGTATTTAATGACACTTTTAGTCTAAAATCTAAATATTTATTAAAAGCAGGTTTGTAAAAATGTCCTAAGAGTGTAAAAGTTCAATAAGAAGTGTTTGTAAAGGACGGCGCTTTTTCCAAATTCGTAATTGTGTGTGCGTCCTACTGCTCATCTGAACAGGCCCACTTTCTTCTTCTTTGGTTTGGAGGCCGGTCGCTCTGCAGTGGTGGACGTGACAGGAAGAGACTGAAGAAGACAAAAAACATAAAAGGAGGAATATTTTTCATAGTCTGTTTCCGAGTTCCTGTTTTTAAAATCTTTTAAAATTCTTTTTTTACCCCCTAAGGAAGTATTTTAGCAGCAGACGTATTTCACAGTTTACCTGCTTACTTGTAATTTTAATATTGTAGATCCCGGCTGATGAATTTGGATTTTACATCTCTTTTAATCTCCATCTTTGTTGCATTTGTTCCACTGCAAATAACCCTAATTGGTCAAATCTTTAAAAAAAAAAAAAAGTCTTCTGTCATACCTGCTGTATTTTGGGTCTGTCAGCCGTCTTGGCTCCGCATGTTTCCAGCTCCCCGTTGTTGGTCTGTTTTTCATCCCCGTCAGCTGATTCACTGCTGACAGATCCGCCGGCTGAAGGACAAGGACAAAGATGTTTATTAAACTAAATAATGACTCAGAGAAGCACCAACATGTCACATCTGTCATCAGAAAATCAAGATCAAACTCTCAAAAATGCTGCTGCTACAACTGACCAGCAACCTCTAGAGATTTAAAAAACAAACAAACAACAACAAAAAGACCCGCTGCAGTTCCTCTAGTGTCCACTTGAGGCTGTCTCCCCACAGACTCCCAGCTTAGAATGCCCAACTCTTAACAGCAGAAATAAACATGTTTACAGCCTGATGCAAAGAATTTCATACTTTCTAAGGATAGTTTAACCCTTGATACCAGATGAATCTCATACCTCACACATTTGGATATTGCTGAGGCTAAAACTTAGCGGCGTGGCCTCTTTGATTGACAGCAGCCGGTTTGATGCCTAGAGGCTTCATCACAGCTAACTGGAGTCACTGAACTAGACCTTTGGAGTGTATTTGTACTGCTGATGCTTAAACTGATTGTTTTCATTCCATAATGAAGTTACAGTGCTGTGCAAAAGTCTTGATCCACTCCTCATTTCTTTATATTTTGCTTCCAAGCAGATGGACTTGCAATTTGTAATTTTTAAAAGTGCTTTTGACCAATCACTTTGCAGGCTTTCTGAAGGTCTTTCAAAGGTTTTCTTAAGATAAGACACTGCCCCCCCCCCAATTTTCAGTCCAGTCCTTATAGCTGATGATTTTCAGAGGAATGTCTTTTTGTATGTTAAGCCATTTAACACTGACCTATAAATCATCTTAAGCAACTAAAATGCACTAAACAGACAACTCGGCAAAGAAACCATTTTAAATTGTATCCTTAGACACTTTGTTACAAGCAGCCTGTAACAAAAACACATCATTTGTTCCCATTTTAATGAGCTGTATCAACTCATCAACACAGATCAGCTGATGGGGAGAAAAAAAACAAAAAACAAAGTGATTTGAAGGGATTTTATTCTTCATCTTTTTACTAAAGCTGAAAATGCAAAACCACTGGGTAACTTCTGGGTGGCTGTGTCCATCTTTTATGTACAGTTTATTATTTTTCATGGGAGAGATTTTTAAAACATAAAACAAATGCAGCTGGTTGTTATGACCTGAGCTGACACCCATATAACTTCTGCATATAACTTTAACTTCTGTACCTGGCATACATATTTATTACACTGAATAACCTTTATCTCCAATATCTATTAGTTATTAATCAGAAACAATGTCTCACTTCTTCACATTTTTATAAACTAACTTTTGTTCAAACTGAAGGCTGTGACAGATGTTTTAGCACATAATATGAAAATGAAAATGTAAACTGGTGTTCTGATTTATTTTGCTTCTGTATTTATGAACATTTATTTATATGAATACTTGTTAGTTCCCCTGTGCATTTACTTTGGCATGTTGTAAACTTCCCCTTTCATTCTCGCTGCCATCTTTCTGTCGCAAATCACCCCTGACACTCGTCTCCACCCTCTACACGCTGCCTGCACTCTCTTCTTCACCTCTGTTGTGCACTGTCTGTTACTTTTAAGTATCTGGTTGACCCCAGATATTTAAACTCATCTACCTTCACTGTTACACCTGTCTGCCTCTATTTCACACACACATCTTGCTTCTATTCTTTTTCTCTCCAGTGCATACCTCCACCTATCCAGGCTCTCCTTCACCTGCTCCCTACTCTCACTACAGATCATGGTGTCATCTGCAAACATCATAGTCCATGGAGACTCCTGCCTGACCTCATCTTTCAGCCTGTCCATCACCACTGTAAACAAGAAGGGGATCAGAGTCGATCCCTGATGTAATCCCACCCCCACCTTCAATCTATCAGTCACTCCTATCACACGCCTCACCGCTCTCTCTTACTGTCCTCTCTGCCACTTCTGACCTCCTCATGCAGTAATGCAGTTCCTCTCTTGGATTCAACCCATTTATTTACTTTTTTACATTTTTGTAATGGACATCAGCTTCAATATGCAAACTGTCATCCGCAAAGTGTGCAGATGTATGCATTCAAAATAAAAAATATGTGACCAAAACTATCACAATGCAACTTTTTTGATGAAGATTAAGTGGAAATATTAGAAGCTCACATAAACCTGACTAAATCTTCAAATTTGACCACCATTAAACTTTAGCGTAGTTGTGAAGCTGTAATGCTCACCTGAAGCGTTTGAGACGAGTTCTGGCTCTTTGTTGGCATGTTTGACCTCCTCAGCAGAGCGCTGCTCCGACAGTTTGCGCTTTTGCGCACTTCTGTGAGTGACGATGGCAGCGTACAGCTCCTGAAGATCGGCATCGAAGCCCAGAGCTTCCTGCCGTTCAGAACAGAGCAGAGGAAGAGCCTGATGGAGAGAAACAGAACAAGGCAAAACCTGTGTGAAAAACTGGCAAAAATTCAAAGCACTTAAAAGTTTCATATGTCTTATTATTTCTCCAGTGTTGTCAGAGGTAAAAATTGTTCAAGCTCCAGATTTGCCTAAATGTGCTATAAACCCTTGAACCTTTTAGCAAGGCTTTATACAGACTCTGAAAGGTGTGATAAGGGATATATTAAAACAGGAAATAACCTCCATCCATGGAAAAAAAGAAAACAAAAAGGTGCTGCTCTTTTAGATGCAATGTAGCTTTAAAAAGTACAACATGCGCTCAGAGATTAAAAAAGGGGCAGCCATCTACTGTTACTGGTTAGGTGGAAGAGGAAAAAGCAGCACAGAGAGAGACCAAGAACAAAACAAACTATAGAAAAAAAAAGACTAGCACCAACTAATGGAAGATATATCAAAATGTGAAGTTTGAACCTTAAACACTCCCATGTAAGAATCCTGGACGAGCCCCCAAATTTGTCATAATCCAACTCATGAGCCATGACAAATAACGAGAGAGAGAGACAATTTTAACCAAAGTGTACCAATTAAAAACCAAAAGAAGCAAAATTAAAACAACTAGGCCTAAACCAGCTAAACAAATATTATGGTGGATAGATGGAGAGATCTAAATGCTCCAGGTGCTCCCAGTTACACTGATTAAAAGACTGATAAACGTGGCACAGGGTCATCACAGTACAAAGGGTGTCTAAACACAGTAGAGCGGCTTGATAACTGAAGGCCCTGCCTCCCATTCTTCTCACTCATATTCATTCAAACTTACTCAAACCACAAATAAGCCAGCAGTCTGAGAACGAGGTGCTCTGTTGGGGTGATATAGTACTAGTAAGTCTTTAACATACTAAGATGGGACCTGATGATTCAGGCCTTCGTATGTAAAAAGAAGGGTTTTAAATTAAATTCTGGATATAACAGAAAGAAAGTGAAGCGGAACCACTATTTGAGAAATATGCTCTCTCTATCTATTCTGTTTATCTATGAGAATATTTCCAGCAAAGGCTGTTTTCACATGTCAAGAAAGTCAAGGTGAGATATCATCTGAAGCCGTCCTTTAGGAGATCATCCACTTCAGACATATTGTAAATGCGCTGTCTTACATGAGACAGGACACATGATGCCCGCTTACTGACATTTAACAGTACTAATCCCACACGGATGCAGGTCAAAGAGTTTTCACATGCCGACACGAGTTTGAGCTCCTGTACATTACAGAACTACTTCAGTAAAGAAGGAGGAATGAGAAAATACACATTGGTGTATTTTTGATATCTCTAGTGCATTGAATTGAAGGCCTTTTATTTGTTCAACTTTAGTGCCTGGACCTGGAGTTTTGTATACCATGTTTTGGTCGTAATCTTTTCCTTTTACCTACGTCACTAAACATTCATTAAAAATCACTCAAGCTGTTTAAATGCTCCAAAATCCTGTGTGTTTTAAATAAGTGATCTGGACCCCTCCCAGCAAAATGTCACAAGTTCTTCATCTACCTCTGCTGCACCTCTCCAGGTTAGTTGTTGGGTAATCTTCACAACAGAAAAATAGGCAAACAATCATCACCAAACTTCTCCTAAGACAACTGGCTACCTTCTTTCTACAGATCTCAATTGTCATCATCATTATTATCATGTCTTTTGCAATGCATGTGTACAGCTCCATTTCGTGGTTCCATCACGTGTCTGGAAACCTTGTGGTCTTCCATCCTGCAGCACTGGGGTCGATCTGAAGGTCTGCTTTGGTGGGACAGTTGGGAGGTAACCACTGAAGATGTTCAAACCATTGCACTTACCGCTATGCAGCCAGGACAGATGGTGGAGGTTCATGTATTCCCAGTCTGAGATCCTGGTTTGACACATAGTTCCATCCCCTCAACAGTTTTGTTTCCAGTCTGTGTGACTCCTGAAGCTAAATTCTATTTAAATATCTCCAGTTTCCGAGTTTCTTGACCCCAGGTACACAAATGAGGGTTTAAACTCCACAGTTTCCTGTCTAGTATTAACTGATGGAGGACCATAACCAATAAACAGAAACTTTCTTTTTGCAGCTTGGACTCTTCAGCTTGGAATATGAGCTGGTTGATTATCACGCAGAGGGTCAGGGTCTCATGAGGTAAGCTGGAGATTTTAAGCAATGTCTCGCGTACCTTGGACATTAGGTTGTGAATAATATAGCTAAAGCCAAGGTAAAGCCTTCAATTTATGGAGAACCCATCAGAGTGTTTCTCTGACAGAATCTCTTTATCCAGTCCTAGAGTTCCCTATTTCTTCTTCATTCAGATATTCTGTCATTTCACTTAGTTTGTAGAGACTCTTTGAAATATCCCTCTGATCTAAAGCTAGATATTAGCTATATTCTGAGAAGTAATAGTACTCAATAACTAGCTGGAAAATGCAGGATTATTCTTACACAGAAACAAATGCAGTTTACAGACCAACTCCCTGCTTCAATTTTGGTGCACACCACGCTGGGATATGAGAAGTTTTCAGCTAATACTTCTTTGGAAATCACCTTGTTGGTGCAAAAATACCATTTTATGTCTGTCAAACTGTGTTATCTTTGACATTTTTCAGAAATTCAACTAAAGAAACGGGAACAAATGATGTGTTTTTGTGACAGGGTGCTAACAACTGGTGTTGAATACGTGCAGTTTTTTTGCACATATGGTGCCTCACTTGGAATTTGTATTCCAAATAACTAAATTAAAAATCAACTATACAGCTTTTTATGGATCATAAAGTTTGTAATTCATTAACTGGAAGTGGTTTTATGTGTCAGACAGATGATTTTATATGGGTTTTTTTTTTAGAATTCCTGACTGCTTAAAGTAATAAAAAGTGAACATCTGAGTCATTTCTCAGGTATTTTTATATTTCTATTTTGATTTTCCTGTTGCTTGCCACTAGCTTTCACTAACATAAAAACATCCCCGAGAAGTTTAAATTTTGTCATTAGTTTTAATTCTCCATTTATTATTTCAGTAAATCTTAAATATGCTTAATATTACTTTTACAGGAGTACACTCAGTTTTCCCACCTTAAAACCTTTTAAGCCTACCCAACACCAAACTTAGAAGGGCAACATAAGCTTCTAAAGTCACAGTTATGTCTCTTTATTTTTAGACTCAGATGAGATTCTGCAAGTTTCAGGTGTTTATTTTCACCCTGCCCCTTGCATTAATTAAAGCTGATAAATCCATGGAAATAAAAGTGATTTGCAGCCCCTGCCTTTGGGGCACATTTGATTTATGGCTCTGCTGTGTAGAGTCACATGTCTGAGGTGTGATTCAGGGTGTGCCAGGGCTGCGATAAGCCTCTAATCAAAGCTACATTATTGGCCCAGCTGACCACATGTAGAGCAGCGAGCAGGAACAACAGAAACACACACACACACACAGGCTCTGTCTGACAGATAAGGCTTTGGGTAAACTCCTGTGACATTATGCGAACGCACGGCTGGCACATAGAAAAACACTCACCATTCAATAAATCCTTCTTTTTCTCCCAAATGGAGGACAAACTCTCCAAATTAGCTCCTCAAATATTGACCGGGAGAAATTGGTGGTCTCCCCGCTCGCTGTCAGTGCAGAGGGGCTCCTAAACACACTTTGGTCAGGTTTCGAGGTTTCGCATTGATTTATTTTCGTTATTTGTTTGTTTAAATATCGTAAAAATAAATGTACACTCTGGTGAGGCTTATTTCTGCTTTGGGCACAGAGAAACCAATGTGCTGAGAGGAGAGAAAGCAGGAGAAAGCCGACCTTATTCTCTTGCTATTTTATTCACCTTCTCCCTCCCTCCTCCTCCTCCTCCTCCTCTCTGGCTGAAACCCACTCACTTCATATTATTTGATGTGAAATGCTGAGCTCAATTTGTTGGATCCGGATGCCTCGAAGCGCCAAAATCAAACGCTAAAACTAGTTTAAATCCCTCCTCTTCACACTATGGAAGGTTTCTGGTGTCACAAAAAGTAGATTACGTTTTAATAGAACAATGTGTTAACATAAAAAGGCTTATTTTCAGCCTCCACCACTAAGTGTTAATGGCACACTGTGACGTGTATAAAACGTTAAGATATAGATGCTAAGATCTTCACATAATATGTTGCTTCACTGAAAACTCTCTTTTTGTATACATTTTACTAAAAAAAAAAATGTATGTAGTTACATTTTCTTAGTAAAAATGTAGCCATTTACCATTTTTATATACGCTTCTTTCAGCTGCTTCCTGCCCTTCCGGATGCAACCAGAGATTTGATTCCCCATCACACCAGTTACTTGTAATATATAGAGACTCGGCACATTTCCATTTTATATAATATTATATATCGTTAGTGACAGAGACTAACAGTCCTGTTGGATTGGTGATAAAGCAATAAATTGCTACTAACTTTACGAAAACATTCAGTATTGATGCTGCTTGCCACTTAAAGTGTTCATTTGGGTTTTATTATAAATTTTTAACTTAAATTTTATTTTATTTATCAAGCAGAAGCCTCCGGAGTTAAAGAAGGGATACTTAAACAAGTGAAGCTTACACTGAACTGTCGAAAGCTGCAATTCCGTGTTTACAGCCTGCTACAAAAAAAATGGTTTTCGTCTAACATGTTAAATTAAAATTATATTATTGAAATTGAGAGTCATAAACTATGGATGTTGATAATTTCTTATCAGATGATTTGTATGTTATAAACCTCTATGAAAAAAAAAGGAACTACCAAAATCCGCAGTTCCTTTTAATATCCACTTGAAGCTCTAATAATCAGTCAGTCCCCATAAACTCCCATATTTTTTCAGGTTTAAATTCTGGGTTTATTAACCTGTTTAGTTGAGTTTATTTCTGATGTGTTTAGTTCCCTAAGTGTCCCCTCTCTGTTCCTTCCTCTGCCTCGTCTTTCTATGTTTGTTTTTTTTAAATTCATGTCTAATTGTCTCTGTCACCAGTTTCTAGTTCCCCTGTTGTTTCCAATCCCGAAAAGTTCTCAGTGTAAAAACAGTCCCATCTTTCACTTTTCCAGCTCCTTTGTTCTCTCTCGTGTTTGTAGTCCCTCAGTTTTTGTCCTTTTGTTTATTTTATTGAGTGGTTTTTTTTTTTAAAGTGTGTTTTTTTTTTTTTTTTATTTTTTTGGTTTTTGCCT
>VVHJ01064675.1:1797-13757 GCA_015107715.1 Tylochromis polylepis
CTTTTTTCATTTTTTTTTTTTTTGCTTTTTTTTTCTTTGTTCTTTTTTTTTTTTTTTTCCCCTCAGCCCTTGGAGAACATTTCATTTCCTAATCTTAAAACTCCTGTATTGATTTTACACTATGTTTCAGGTCATTAGCCATCAATACTGTAAAGTGCTGTTGATTTCAGACCATGAAATTATTTCATATCTTATATATATATATATATATACACACACACACACACACACACACACACACACACACACACACACACACACACACACACACACACACACACACTTTCAGAAAATTTGGGACATTGTGTAAAATGTAAATTTTAAAGAAGAATGGAGTGACATTAAAATCTAATAACCCCTGGTCTGTCACAGTCTCAGGAAGCAGACTGTGTGGGAGTGAGAAGGAGGACCCAATTACAGACATGGAAGGAGATGTAACTAAGGTTAAACAAAAAGCAAGCCATTTATTCCGGCTGATAACAAGAATACAAAACAAGGCAAAGCGAACGGGGCGAAAACTAAACTAAAACCTGAACTATGATAACTGTGACCAAGACAAGAACATGATTCAGGGCAGGAGCATGCAAGAAACTGTGAAGGAAAAACATAAACACGAAACGAGAGCAAGACCTGAGCTGAATCATGAAATACCTGAGTTTGACATAAAGGAAGGAAGACCGAGACAGAGGACTTAAATACACAGCAGGGTAATGAGGGAAGTGGAAACACCTGGGGAGACGCAGCCGACACAAATTAACATGATGACGCCACAGGGGGAAGTAAAACAAAACACACAGAACATGGAGACACCCGACTCTTCAAAATAAAACAGGAAACAATGAGAGATGTAGACATGACAACACAAGCTAGACAATTAGAAAATAGAACACGTGGAGAGACAAGCGCACAGGCATAACTGAAAGTAAAACGCTGAGACAGACCACATAGAGGACAGGAAAAAACTCATAACTAAGGAGACATAGAAGAACATAAACTAGACTAAAACTCAAGGCAAACCAATAATAATACTCGAACTTAACATCCTTACAGTATAATCTAAGAAATCAAAAAATGCAAACATACTCAAAATGCTGGGTCACAGACCCAGCCCCTGACATAGTCATTCACAATAGAAAACAGAAAATCTATCAAATTGAGAAAATTTAACATTTTAAGAGAAGAAAATGAAGCAATTTTCAAATTGCTGATAGCAACACTTCATAACACAGTGGGAGAAGACCACATTTACCATTGTGTAGTATGTAGCATCAACCACTGGCGTGGCTGTGGCCGAGTAGGTAGAACAGGTCGTCGACTAATCGCAAAGTTGGTGGTTTAAAGCACTTTGAGTGCTCGAGTAGAAAAGTGCTATTTACAGACCAGTTCATTCCCTCTTTTTTTGAACGACACCCTGAGGACAGCAGTTGCTAGACTTTTGGGAGAGGAAAGCTCTCCCACTGATGTCTGAGACAGGATTCTAGCTGCTCAGCAGTAAACAGTAAAAAGAGACATTTTACTGTTTTATGAAAAATATTAGCTCTGTTTGAATTTGATTGCAGCAATACATATCAAGAGTTAGAAACACACTTAGAAAGTAAGTGCTGCTAAAAACAGAACAGCTTGAAGATCATTTTGCAACTAATTAGGTTAACTGGCACCAGGACAGTAACATGACTGGATGTTAAAAGGGAGACGGACTTTCTCAGAAGTAAAGATGGGCAGTGTTCTCAAAACCTTTTTCTGTCACGTGACAGTCTGCAGAAAGCCGCACCTACAGACTGTGCAAGATTGTCAGTTTAATAGTCCTCAATGTAAATTTCAAAGACGTGGATATCTTATTACTTGCAGTATATAATGTCATTAAAAGGTCATGGGAGAAATCAATGTGCACAAGGGACAAGGCTGAAAATCAATATTGGATACTTGCGATCTCCAGGACTTCAGGTGGCACTGCATTTAAAAAAAACAAAAAAACCCCCAGACATGATTCTGATATTTACTGCATAAGCTGTAAATGTCACATCCAGAAATCACAGTATGTAAAAGGAGTTTACTGTGCCATCCACACATGCAGGTTAAACGTCTGTCATAGAAAAACGAAGCCATATGTGACCACGAGCGAGAAACCCTGCTGTTTTCTCTGGGCTAAGACTAATGTAATATGGTCTGAGGGAATATGAAGAACTGTGGTCAGATGAATCAAAATTTCAAATTCTTTTAGAAAAACATGGACCCTGCATCTCTTGACTAAAGAGGCGAGGGAGTATCTGGTTTGTTTAGCATGGATTTGGTATGTTGCACATCTGGTAAAAGCTCTATCAGTGCTAAAAGGTATACATACAGCATTTAGAGCAAATAAACCCATTTACACTTGGTCCTCTCCCAACGTCAAGATGCATTGTTGTCATCAAATTTAAAATGACCTTATTTTTTCTTTCTAAAATGTTACATATTCTCATTTTAAGCTTTGAATAAATAAATAATAAGTAATAATAAATTTGAATAAAATACGGGTTTATGAAATTTGCAAATCATTACATTCTGTTTTTATTTAGATTTTGCACAGTGTCCCAAACTTTTGGAATTGGGATTGTATTTGATTTACATCTAAAATGAAACAGAGTTGTTGTCGAGTCAGAGTAGTTGTAAAACAGCTAACTGACAATCTGCATTCAGGCTTTAGAACTCATCACAGTACAGAAACAGCATTAGCGAAGTTTAAAAAGACCTTCTTGTGGCCTCTCACAGCGGACTCATCTCTGTGCTTGTTCTACTAGAACACAGTGCAGTATTTGATACTGTTGATGATGATATTTTATTATAGAGATGCAGTAAAAGTTAGCAGTGGTGTAATCATATCTAAACCTGATCTAATAGACTCAAATTTGTTCATGTAAATGGCGAGTCCTCTTCACACACTAAGGTGGAGTTCTACACTATGGAGTTCCACAGGGTTCCGTGCTAGGACCAATTCTGTTTACAATATACATGCTTCCCTAAAGCCAGATAACATACACCAATTAGTTAAGACTGCAGGAATGTCTTAAAGACATAAAGACCTGATTAACCTCTAATTTTCTGTTTCTAAATTCAGATAAAACTGAGGTTAGTGTACTCTGCCCAAACATTCTTAGAAATATGGTATCTAACCAGCTGCTTATTCTGGATGGCATTACCTTGGCCTCCAGTAACACTGTGAGGAATCTTGGAGTCATTTTTGACTTCGTGGGACTGATGATGGTTTCTAACTCATATAGTCCAGTGTAGAGTGGAATGATGTGCAAGAGAGTGATTTGAGGGGAATGTCTTTGGCAGCAAGCAATACCTTTTGTCCCGGTACATACTTGTTATGCGGATCACCCACACCCAACCCTGTCGATCAATGGCCCTTAGTACTGCCTTCCAAGTTAGGGTCCAAATGCGTCAACAGCATTGTACGATCTACTGTACAAATATTAAGCGCCTTGAGGCGACTATTGTTGTGATTTGGCGCTATATAAATAAAATTGAATTAAATTGAATTAAGTGGTGGTGGAAGGAATGGTGAGATCAACCTTGGCTTCCGGGAACAGGGATGGGTGCTAACCTAGGAGGCTTCAAAGGTCAGGAGACCAGTTGCAGATGAGGTAAGTGAATTATGCGCATACTCAACCCAAGTGAGATATGAAGACCAGGTTGCTGGGTTTTGTGTGGTGACACAGCAAAGGGTCAATTCCAGTTCTTGATTTAGCCTCTCCGTCTAACCATTGAATTGCTGGGATGTATCTGGTGCTGACGCTGACTTTGGCTCTCAGGATTGTGCAGAAGGTCTTCCAGACCTAGGAAGTGAACTCCAGGCCTATGTCAGAAACAATTTCCATGAGGATACCATGGAGCCTGAAAACATGATCTACAAGGCACCTGGAAGTTTCGTAGGCAGAAGGAAGGCAGTATTAGTGGCAACTGGCGTGACAGGGCATTGGGTTTGATGTGTCAGGAACCTGAGCCATATGAAATAGAGAAATTAAAGTGGCCAAAGAACAGACACCGATGGGCTTGGCAGGCATTGAGCCTCTTGGCGGTTCTCGGGTAGGTTTGATTCTTATGACCAATCCAAATTATAAATGGTTGTTCTGTATCCTCTAACAGGTGACGACATTCTTCTAAAGCTAACTTGACTGCCAACAACTCCCAGTCACCCACGTCATAATTTTGCTCTGCCGGAGCAAGGTGACATGAGAAGAAGGCACAAGGCTGTAGTTTATCTTGGGGCCCTGAACGTTGTGAGAGGATGGCCCCAACTCTGCACCTGTGCTGATCCACCACAATACCACCAAACCGTTTATTGTAGAAGTAGACATCTCAGATTCAGAGATTCAGAAGTTAATAGGTGTTTGAGCTTAATGAAGACTGTTTCGGCTTCAGGGGACCAGATGAATGGGTCTTGGTGGAGGCGAGGCAGATGAGTTGTGCAGCTACCTGACTGTAATTCCGAATGAAGCGACAGCAGAAGTTGATAAACCTGAGGAACTGCTGTAGGTGTTTCTTTGACAAGGAAGCGGGCCATTCACTTACAGCTCGAATCTTTGCCGGGTCAGTCTTCACCTGTCCTCCTGCCAGGATATAACCGAGAAAGGTAACTAAGGAAGAGTGGAACTCACATTTTTCTGCTTTGACATATAACCGGTTTTCCAGGAGGCACTGCAGTACTGAACAGACATGGACTCTGTGCTCCTCTGGTGACTTGGAGAAAATCGGGACGTCGTCTAGGTAAACAAATACAAAAATATTCAGGAAATCCCTCGACACATCGTTTACTAATGCCTGGAAGACTGCAAGGGCATTAGTGAGGCCAAATGGCTTAACAAGATACTCAAAATGTCCTAGGGTTGTATTGAATACAGTCTGCCATTTGTTCCCCTCCTTGATGCAGAGCGGATGGTATGCATTGCGTAAATAATAAGTTTAGTGAAGATTTTGGCCCCATGAATGGGTTCAAAGGTGGAATTTATTAGGGGCAGAGGGTACTTGTTTTTTACAGTGATCTCATTCAACCCTCTATAGTTTATACAGGTACGATGTTTTATCCTTCTTGGCAATAAAGAAAAAACCTGCACCTATCGGGGAGGAAGACGGGCGGATGATGCCAGCTGTCAGGGACTCTCAGATATATTTCTCCGTTGCCTCCCTCTCGGGCCAAGACAAGTCTGGTAGAAGGCAACGGGGCAGTCACGAGGTCTGTGGGGTGGAATGGATAACGCCTCAGTCTTCCTGAAGACCTCCTGAAGGTCTTGATATTCCTGAGGAATAGAGAAGAGATTCTGGGGTTCCTGAGGGTAGAGCTGAGGTTAGACAGTTTGCGAGGAAGAATAAACTCACACTGGTAATCTTGTGACCTGACCAGTCGACATGAGGATTGTGCTTTCGTAGCCATAGATAACTGAGGATTAGAGGCGTGTCAGGGGAGGCAAAGGTAAAAAATGGGTGTTTCCCCCAATGGTTTCCAGATGTGACTGTGCAGATGGGCTCGGTTTGGTGAGTGATTAATGCAAAACCCTGATTACTGAGTGTGGTGAATATTGGTGGAACGAGCAGCAGGTTTAACTGTTTGGTCAGCTCTGAAGGGAATGAGTAATCTGATTACAATTAAGTGTCACTGGTAATACTAAACGGGGCTTGGGTATCCGTATGGGTACCCGTATCCCTGAAAGTAACAGCAGGTGGAATCTTTTGGTCGAACCGAGCAGGTCGCGAGGAAATGATCGGACACTCCACAATAAAAGCTTTCGCGGGAGCGAAACTGCCTTACTCTCTCTTCCAGAGAGAGCCGGGAGTGGCCAATCTGCATGGGCTCAGGAGGAGGTTTAGAAGATAACAAAGTGGTAGCTGAAGTGGAGGTTGACACCGGAAGTGGAATAGCAGACACAGAAATCGGAAACGAGCGGAACAAAGCCTTGTGGAGTTTGTAGCTTCTTTTTGGCCTGTCTCTCTCTCTCTGTGTTATGTTGATTCTGAGGGAGAGAGAGACCAGGTCCTCAAAGGATGTGTACATCCTCTGAACAGTGTAGGAAACCCCCGCACCGGCCCAGTTCCCCAGAGAAGAAGGGGCCCAGGGGCTACTACGTGGAGAGTGAGATTAGATGTGAAATGGGGAAGGAGCTATACTGGGGAAAGGTGAATACTGGATTTGCGGTATGGGACTCTGGGGAGGGTAGCCGGGTGAGCGTCCAAGTGGTGTGAGATCGAGTGAGGTTCCAACCTTTTGTTTCCAGGAATCCAAAAGTGATGGCAGGCAGCAGGACAGGCAGGTGGGAGCGGTGAGTAGTTTAATTCCCACGAGGCAGGTTGCAGAGGTTTACAGTGGAGAGAGGTCTACCTAGGAGAACAGTGTCCAGAGACTTGAGCTGCAGGTAAATAAGGTGGTGTCATGGCAGAGTAACCGAAGGCATAAGGAGATCAAGGTAAGCACAGTTCATACACATAAAGATACGAAACAATAAGGTCTGGCTACCACCATGAGATGGCTGACGAACTGGCGGAGAAATAATGGCAGCACCGGTCCTTATAAACAGCCTTGCTGATTGCCGTTGATGGAAGTCAGGTGAGTAGAAGCAGGTGAGACTCCAAGGCTCTGCCCAGAAGGCGAACACGGGTACACACAAGCAGGTAGTGGGAAAACTCCAGAAACTCGCCCGGATCATGACAGGGTCTTTACCTTACAATAGAAAGTGCCTTGAGGAGACTGCTGTTGTGATTAGGAGCTATATAAATAAAAATGAATTGAATTGGGAAAGAAATTACCCCTGGCTACTCTTAATGAAAAGCCACTGTATGCCTGGGGTGACATCATTCAACTCGTGGTTGGGCTGAACCCGCCTGGGCCCATTCTTCAGTCACCAGCATTTTAACGAACTCTGATATTTATTTTATCAGAAACGACACCAAAATACTCCACAGAGTACATATTGAACGCTTATTTTCTGTCCTTTTCTCTACCAACTTGCTCTAATCTTATCTAAACTTAAAGAACAATCAATGGCCTTGACATCAACGATGTATGTGCATGAAATTCTATAGCAGGTATGGCTTTCAAGCTCGACTGCTAACCATTTTTGCTGTTCTGTCTCTGTGTTTCTTCTCTCAGACAACATAGATGAGGCAGAACGTCAGTGGAAGGTAGAGTTTCACCGCTGGTCTTCCTACATGATGCACTGGAAGAGTCAGTTTGACCACTACAGCAAGCAGGAGCGCTGCACTGACCTCTGAGCATCTCAGTGAAGAGACGAGCAGAGAGCAATCTATGGCTATTTTCCTCCATAGTCCCTGAGTGAAGTCTGACATCTTGTTGTGGTTCTTTTGGTTCACAGCATACACAAAGCAGAGGCACTGTTGTCATTTATTTATATTATTTATAATATTTATTGACGTGTTTTGTTTTGTTTTTTTATTTGTGTATGTGTGTTTGTGGAACTTAAGGGCTGTGGAGTAAAACTTGTCACTGGAGGAGTAAAGATGCGTCATTACCTCGAATGTGTGCGCGTAACTATGTGTGTGTCTTAGAAACCCCCCAGTTTGACTCAGATAACTTAACTGACCCATGACACTGCTCCACTGTGGATTTACTGTAACTTCACTTGTCTTTGTGGTCATCTCATCACTGTTAGCTTTCTGAGGATTTCTTCTTTCCAACATATCAGTTGTATTTTTTGGTCTCGCCTTGTTTCTCTCAGAGCCTTTCAGGCTTCTTTTTTGGTTTATTTATTTAGTTATTTTTATTTTAATACTGTTACAACCACTATTCCCATTACCTGTAACGGTTTTGCTTTGTTTGTGTGTTTCCCCTGTGGTAAGCCATTTACTGTTTTACATTTATCTAACTGTTGCTGTGTGTGAAAAGACTCCATGAAAATATTTTACTCGGTGTTAAAACTGCTGTATTCTAGTTTGATGTGAGGTGTAAGTGTGGAGTGATTTCTGCTGTAGATAGTATATCACATTCAGACCAACTGACTGGTGCCTAACTCGCATTATATTACAAGTTCACTTTAAATCGGTTTCATAGTTGAACGGAAACAGAAAGGAGTCCCGTTGATGGTTATGGGTCCTCTTCAGCGTTGCCTGTCTGTGAAAGAGCATCAGTGCTTGGTTCTTCTGAATTTTCTGCTGTCCTGTGAGGGTCAGTTCTTCTGCACAACTGCACTGAATTGTGCGTGGCATCCACTCAGCGTCGTTCGCAGGGGTCCCGTGTGTCCTATGTAAGTCCTCACTGCTGTAGCTCTCTTTTATGTCTTTTCCTCCTTTCATCTTAGCATTCCCCCCTCCTTTTTCTCTATCCCTTATTCTGTTTTTCGTCCAGTCCCTCACTCTGCTTTCTCCCTCTCCATCTTCCTTCCCTTTTATTGTCCTCTCCACTCGAGTTGTCATCTTCATCTCTAATAAACTTCCACCCACCCTCATGGCTTTCCTACTCTCTTCCTTTATCCATTATTCCCGCCTCTACTTTCCGGTTTCTCACTTTTATGTTAGGCCTCTGCTTTCCACTTTTCCATTCCTCCTTTTTATCTTGTTTCCTTTCGCTCCCTCCTTCTTCTATTTTTTTTTTCTTATTCATCATCTGTGGTATCTGTCCGTCCTTCCTTGTTAGCTCTGTTACATCACTCTTCTGTCCCTGCTCCCTCTCCCATCCCCCTTCCTTGGTGCTCCTGCTTTGTTGTTAGTCTAATGGAGGTAGAGTAATTCACTCAGCTGCAGGATAATGTGACAGAGTACTGGCTCAGCCTCTGGCCTGCTAGCCAACAGGACCTGGTGAATGGAGAGGTGGAGAAGTGATGGGAAAACGACAAGACAGAAATGCACTCCTGCGTAACAAAAGAAAACTGTGTGCATGTGGTTTACAGCTTACAGATATACATCGTGCACTGACAATTCGGAGAAAAAAAAGGACTGATGATAAACTGTAATATCCTACATCCAAGGCCATAAAAAGACTTTTGCATGGTCGGTATCCTGTGATTTGGTTGCTCTTACTCTGTAACTCACTTGTATTTTAATCTGGTTGCAAACGCTCAGAACACAAGACGTGATGAGAGAGGAGAAAAACAAATTAGCATTATTTTATGTACGCTTTACTTATGGAAATATTTATATTCACAGAGATGGAGTCGGTTTAGTTATTTATATTGAGGCGGTAAACCCTTTTGTTTAGCAGCATTCACTTACATTTGGAAAAAAAAATCTAGGAAATGGGAGAAAAAGAGAAAAAGACTACTTTTAAACATTTAACTTGATGCTCACAACTTTCCCGTTTCTGGGTGCTTAGGTGACCCAAGCAGCCTCTTACTCTGATCTCTTGGGCTGTTATTAATCACACTCTTGGACGATAATCTTACATTTGCATATCTTCTGCACAAAGTAATCGGAGCCTGCATTGTTCCATGTGTTGTAAGCATGTTCTGCTTGTTTGCACAGGATCCAGATATCATACGTGTTTTTTTTCCCCCCTTATATTTGTTAAGATATGTTACCTCATAAGTTATTATTGTGTCTGCAGAGGATTAGTATAGTAGTTGATGATTCACTTTACATCCACTTGTCTTGTTTATACAAGACGTGTGATACGAGCTGGTGTAACAAAATCGTTCACCTGGCAGGTTATTATTGATCCATATTTTCTGCACACTAAATAACTTGTGAATATCTGTTAAAGGAGAAGTAATATTACATTTGCATTCAAATCTAATCTCTTATATTTGACATTAAAAAGTATAATCATACAAGACTTTGGGGAACTATTTTTGAAAGAAATGCTGCCCTTTTATTCTACCTGAGTTGTGAGTTATTTGTCTATGTCTACCACCCATATCACTGTGTGTGTGTGTGTGTGTGTGTGTGTGTGTTATCACTGTACTTCTGTCAGCCTTTCTTACATTTCCATTTGAATATTGTGAGGGAATTGAAGTGATGCTCTGATTAGCTGTTGGCTGCCCCAGCAAAGTGTCCCCGTTGGCATGTTAAGCTCCTGTTTGTGGCTCAGTCGTGTAGTCTAGTTTTAAAAAGAACTAAATATGACAAAAAAAAGTCTTGTACATGTGTAAAATACCAGTAAAGAGTGCATGTTTGAAAGGCCATGCGATAGACACCACCTCCCTCCAGCTCCTCTCAGACAAAGAGAGATCCTGCTTAAGCTCCACCTCAGCTGCTTGCACTTCTATCAAATCCTCGTGCATGTGCAGAAGCCCATCATCTGCAGTATATCCTACCAAACTTGGACTGTTATATTCTGTGAAATTTGTACTTTCAACAAGCCTATTATCCAGTATCTCATGTAAGGTACATTTGATGTTAGCAATAACAGAAATGCATCAGTAAAGGAATATATTTGATATTTAATGCAGTGAAAATAAAACGTGATAAAACGGCAATGATGATGGACAGAGTCATTTTAAAAGCAATATTTATTCTAAGTATGAACTTAATATGAGTGCCGTTAACTATTTTCTTGTATTAACTGTTTGTTTGACTTGTTTTCAGTCCTCTGCCTCATCGTTGTTTGTTTCAGTCACTAGTACTGTAAGTGTTGAAGGCTTCTGTAGCTTCCCAGTATGTCTCTGTGTATGACGAATGCTGACTTTATTAAGCTATAGCAACAGAAATAAAGGGAGCCTGCTGTCGATCTGAAGGTTTTTTTTATTGAATCTCAGCATGTACCGTTAGCTGACCGACAAAGATACGCCGGTTTTCATCTTGGTCTGGTCTATAAGTTTCATGTGTGAAGATTTTCAGTGTACAGCGCTAAAATGGGCACACTTCAGAGTAAGACCGTGGAGAACACAACTGCCAAACATTTCAGTCATTTGATTATCACTGGACTTTTAATCGTTGTTGGGTAAGCATCCTTTCTCAATATCAGTCATATGCCAGCCTTGCTGGCTGTCTTTATCCTGTCTTCCTTCTCTCACCCCAACTGGTCGCAGCAGATGGCCGCCCCTCCCTGAGCCTGGTTCTGCCGGAGGTTTCTTCCTGTTAAAAGGGAGTTTTTCCTTCCCACTGTTGCCAAAGTGCTTGCTCATAGGGGGTCATATGATTGTTGGGTTTTCCTCTGTATGTATTATTGTAGGGTCTACCTTAGAAATAAAATTGAATTGAACTGAACTTAATTCAAAAATGAGAGCCTGCATGATAATGTAAATCTAATTTTATTGTGTACCTGTGAATTCTGTGGCAGTCGTTCTCTACTCGGGACAAGCTTTATTTTTGCTAAAAGTTGTTGGTACGCCAACAGTAATACACTCAAATTATACATTACTCCCTACAATAAAAGACCCTGCAAAAACAAACAAACAAACAAAAAAACAGTAAAGTTAAATCAATCAGGACTAATTTTTTATACCTAGATTCATCTCAGTGGATTTCTACATGAACAGCTTTTCAATTAAACTTTAAATTCAGAGCTGTAAATCAAGCAATCCTGAAATACTGAAAGAAAATAAATTGCAAGGACCGTTAAGACTATCGAAAATAAATAATAATATGGTTTGGTTTGACTCTGCTGTAGACTTACTGTCCCAGATAAACTATTATGATTAGTCTAAGTAAAAAACAGGTACAACAAGAATTTTACAGAACACACAAATAAATGCAGGTTTATAGCATGAGAGGTTAATGTTTGAGGGCAAATTTCTATTTTTGTATTCGAAATATATGTATGAGAACGCCTTGATATTCGCAGGCCAGAAACTGAAAAAAACCCGCACAAAAAAGTGAACCCGTTTAACTTCTTATATCTGTCATGATACTAGGTCTGTGACCCAGTGTTTTGTGTTTGTTTAAGTTAGTTTTCCTTGATTATGTATTATTTATCCTGTTCCCCAGCCTTGTCTCGTGTGTCTCCTCTGTCCCTGTGCTGTGTCCCCTGGTTTAGCGTCATGTCCGTGTCTCTATCTTGTGCTTCCTGTTTTATGTTTCATGTCTCCCGTCAGTGT
>VVHJ01064676.1:10224-30187 GCA_015107715.1 Tylochromis polylepis
AATTCAAAAAAAAAATTTTTTTTTTTTTTTTTTTTTTTTTCTTTTTTACTTGAATTTTTAATGTGATTTTTGTGTCTCCTAGGCGATCTCAAATCATTGAGCGGTTCGAGGAGGGTCAGCATGTTGAGCGCATGGAGACAAACGGCTCCGATCCTTCGGCTAACTCCGTGCTGATCCAGAGACAGGGACGCAGCGAGAGACGTTATTTGGTTAATAAACATGTAGGCTCTCCTCTGATTAATCCTGAGTAAATCAAACCAGAATGGTCATACCATACTTACGGTGGCCCTGAGAGGTCACACTCCAATTTAAGAAAACACCAGCAAGTAGAAAAATGCTGGAAAAGCATTAAATTTAGATCAGAGTAACGAGTAAAATCACAAACTAACCACCTCCTATTACCAGCTTTGTTACTTGTTCATATAACTAAATAAATGTTTAACTATACGTGAGCAATTTCTAACCGAATTTCTGTAATTACTGCTGCTCATCTGCAGTACTGTCATAGCTCACCTAGGAGCCCCAGCCCACACTTTGGGAATCACGGATCGATTTTGTGTGCTTTTGCAGCGTTTTTCTCTTTGTTGGTGTTTGCTTAAGTTGCAGTGTGTTTAGCCCTTTCAGGGCAACCGTATATACTCTAGAATGAAAATGAAATTCTAGTAATTTTTAACATCTTTTATTTGTAGGAGATGTCACTAGATTCAGCAAAGGACCGTTCAGTTCCTGATGTGTCCAGCACCACTTTGGCCAGCTTAAGAAGGGCCAAATCATTGGACCGCAGAGTCACTGAGTCCTCGATGACTGTGAGTGTTGAAAGTACTGCCAAAACTGTAAAGCGTGATATGTAAAAGAAAAATATAGAAAGGTATATTTTGAGGAGATTTGTCAGAGAAAATATTTTCCCACCCAAAAAACTGTCTCTGTTCAGCAGAGCATCAAGCTTGAGTTTGTTTTCTTCACGTTTTTGCACACAAGTTGCACAAATGACCACACATGCAGTTCTTAGACTCAATCTCTTCAGTTTTCAGCTACAAAATTAAAGCGTTCAAGTTACTTAAGGTTGCACTGGTATCATCTTGAGCTCTGACTCCTACCAGTCTGATCTGTGGTCACTTCAGGGAGGGTAGCAGGGGTGATCCACTCGGTGTGTGACTTGTCTTTCCAGCCAAGCTGCAGCTGCCCAAACCCACCCCCCTCCACTCACTCAAACACACACTCACGTACACAGCACTGCCGCCACTGCTACTGGTGATTATAAATAGCCTCCACAGAAGCAGCCGCAGTTGCGTGTGTCCCCCTGAGACAGAGGGAAAGAAACAGATTGTCAACATATGAACTGAAGGCAGTTAGCCATCAGAATGACTCTGTGCCAGACGGTGACACCACACCTGATGAAGCTCAGCAAAAACAAGGTATTGTTGAGTGAGCGGTGCCCAGGTTTTGGAGGAGCAACTTACTTTAGAGTCTATAAACAGCCTTGAGTTTGTGTTTCACAGGAAAGTCTGGCTCCCGCCAGTCAGTCTCTATAGCTGGAGCCACTTATACTTTTTGAGCTGAGGTGGTGATCTAAATGTAAATAAACATAATTATATTGTTATTGCAATGTGATATCAGGATTAAATAGTCAATGACGATTTTTAATAGAGACAAAATGCAGTATTTGATTTTACTTTTTTCTGTAAAGTTCTGTCATATTTATTTATTTTTAATGATTAAATGACATTCATTACTTAGTGATCCATCTCCATGAACTGTCTTAATTGCAGCCCGATCTGCTGAACTTCAAAAAAGGATGGATGACAAAGCTATATGAAGATGGAGTGGTAATTTGCTTTCAGTATTATCTGCTTCTTAGCAACATTGAATAAAAAACTTGTACAGAAAACTGGTGAATATCCAGCTAATAGGATTTTTTTTTTTTCCCCATTTCAGTGGAAGAAGCACTGGTTTGTCCTGACAGATCAGACTTTGAGGTACTATAAGGATTCAATAGCTGAGGAGGTAAGGCTTCTTATACACTTAATGGAAAAAAATAGTTTTAAACTTAATGAAAAATAACACATTTGTTCTTATCTCTGCCCCCCCACCCCCCAGGCTTCAGAAATGGACGGCGAGATTGACCTTTCTACGTGTTATGATGTCAAAGAGTTTCCAGTTCAAAGGAATTACGGTTTCCAAATCCTGGTGAGTGTTGAATCTTCGTGTCAGTGTTTATCCCACATCATTAATCATCAGTAAAGACGAAGCTTATTGTCCACACAGTTTAGCTCCGGTGTCTCCTGCCAGTCTATAAACAGCTGTGTGGTGCAACTTTTGGGTATCAGGTTTTGTCATTTCTCTTGCTGAACCAATTCTTTGATTGTCACGAAGGATGTCACTTGACTTGTCATCTCTCTGTGAAAGGCTGACATCATAGCAGTCTAAATCTGCCACAGGCGTTGCCAGCCCTGCCGGTGTTTCTGAGCCAATGTGGCCTTCACCTGCACAATTAAAAGCCCCATCCTTGTGAATAATGTCTCATTAACACTGACAGAAAAAAAAAATACACAAATACGAGTCTGTGTGCAGTAGTGTGGACCCTGCTCTAAATGGTGCAGTGCTTTATTCATATAATCTTTTGGGCGTTAAACATTTTTAGTGCTTGTTGTTGGCAAAATGCTTAGTGGACGTTTATAGTTGCTTGCAGTAGAGTGGTGCCAGTGGGGCTTTTGTTCCTGCTACATGATTTAAGCTCACCACTCTAAAGCTATATCTGAACAGCAGCTACAAGGTCATTTCTTTTGTTTGCATTTGCTTGAAGTAGCTTCCACAGTAATTTTCTGGAGGAAATGGATTGCTCAAGAGGATTGTGCACTCTTTGGCTGAAAACATCATAGATCTGGTGTTGTGTGCACCACAGGTTAGGGTAGATGGAGCTATTGTCATTAGTGTTTTTGATTTCAAATCTCACTACTCCACATCATCAGAAGTTGTATTCATAACGGTTGTTTTGTAGGAAGTCCCTTAGCTGCCACTAGAAGTCTCTGTAAGTGGAGTCAGAAGGTTGGTGCTTATAGAGTGCTGCTGTTTAAAAGAAAACCTGTTTCTGTTGTTAGGTGAAGGAGCCAAGTCTCATCACAGTGTGTAATTATAGAGGTTTAGATCTAGGTTTAACAAGTAAAAATTGAAAGTAGCACCTGTATTGATGTCTTGTTTGGTGTAACAGATTTATAGTAATGAGTAATTAGTTACATTTTTATGATAAATTAAAATATGTTTGCATTATGTGGATTGTATGTCCTATGTGTATCCTACCTTCATCTGCAGCTTTGTCTCTGTTGCTTCAGAAAAAATGCACATTGCTTTTAGAGTAGCCGGTTTGTCTTTGCCTCCCACCCTCCCCCAAACATCCCCAAGCACCAGTTTTCCATAGTTCATAAAACAAAGTCAAGTAACTCACATTTATTACAAAACAACAGCCAGAGAACACCTTTTGCATTTGTGGCAAAAAGGGGCATCTGTCATTACTGTAGAGTTCTAACTACACATTAAGTTGAATGTGTTGCACATTAAGCACAAAGCACCTCTGTTACTTGCTTTATCAGTGCAGATAGTGTTATAAACTGTGGCTAACTGGCTAACTGACTCACTTTCTCTCAGCAGTGTGTCGCTTTGATGCTCTGCAGCCATTCAAAGCCTGGATGATGTCATAGTTTGACAGCATGAGGTGCTAGTTTTGTTTTAAGTGCTTTTCCTGTCAAGAAAAACAGAAGTGAGGCTGAGAATATACTTCTGTCAAAAACATTTCTCTGAAACTTTTGAAGTGGACATAAGCATCTGTTAAATTTGGAAAAAAGTAATGAAATAAAAAGTGGTTAACAGCAGTTAACTTTATTAAAAGTACTTTTACAGCATAATTATTTGAAATGTGTGTCTTCTGAGTGAGTCGGTTAAATGCTCTGCCTCTGTTTTCAGTGTAAAGAAGGAGCATGCACCCTGTCAGCGATGACCTCTGGAATCCGTCGTAACTGGATTCAGGCCATCATGAAGAATGTGCGACCCACTATCGCCCCTGATGTCACCCGGTAATACCCATTGAGGATTAACCCTCACCACTGGCAGAAATAACAGCTGCTTTTTTTTGTTTTATTTATCTAAATTCCTATCTCCTCCTCACCTTCTGTTTCCTTCTTTTTCTTCCTCTTCAACTTGTATTTTCAACCTGCTTTCCAGGAAAAACATCCCTCTGAAACTATCGGTTCTGAAGCCCAGGTTGGAGTGCTTGTGTGTAAAATATCACACCCCCCACCCCCCAATGTTGATGTTCTTGCTAAGCAATGTCAGCCTCACCGTTTTTGTCATCCAACCATATGTCATGTGATTATTGAGTAATGTCTCCCTGTTAGTTGTGCTACTGTAGAGACCCCCACTGCAATCACATCTACATACTAGAATAATCTGCCCAACACCACAGGCCAGTGTCAGTCATGCCTGTAATGTGACGGTCCCACAACAACACCAAAAGCTCAAAATAACTAAGCTTTGGGCTGGGTATAAATGTCCAGCTCAAAACAACAGCTCACTAACTACGTAAGCATTTATTTTTGTACTTTTCATAGCAAAGCTGGATATTACCTTTCACATATCAAATGCTGAAGTTGCACATATGACATGTTATATGTTCTTGAGCTCTTTCCCTCCTCGAGACAGCCACACAACATGGTTAAAAAGGATTGTTCCATCAGGTCACCCTGCCCTTTAAAGCAATGTACATTAGTGAGCAGTTTTCTGCACACATTCACATTAAGCCACTGTTTAAACAGCCAAAGGCAGGAACCCGTCGTCAGGCTTACATCAGATCAAGTTGCTTTTAGCCTCACTGTGTGTCTTTATAAATGTTTTTGGTGTTTAATGCTTTGACATGCCTTTTATTGTTTTTAAAATGGGGTATCTGCTGGTCTTCAAAGTTAAAGCAACTTCCTCTATGTCACTAACAAGACCTAAGAATTTTTCACAAAGAAAACCAGACTATTGTTAGCTGCGATCGTTGCTTTCATTTTTGCTAATGGGATGTCAGTAAATGTTGCAAACCAACAGACTGGGTGTTTACTGCGTTCCCTCTTCTGTTACTCTTTATTTTATTCACTTATCTAGTTAATGGACTGATTGGCTTATGCCATGACAAGGTGTCAGTTATCCCTCTATCCAGAATTCACAAGAATAGCTGCTACTCCTAAAATATTGGTCAAATGTTAGTCTAAATTGAACACAGTGATCACCTACTGAGTTTTACCCAAACTTTGCTCAAAGTCAGGATCATATTTGTCGTTTTACAAACTGTAGTCAATAAACTTTGGTGCGTCTTGTGCTACTACGTCACTGACTTTCTGGTTTAGATTTTTTGCTGTTAAAATTAATTATGACACAATTAAACTGGAAAACTGGATTATTGTGGCATTTTAGTCCACAACATTACACATGTCAATTAAACTAATTTCAGTTGTAGTTATATAGCACCAAATCGCAACAACAGTTGCCTCAAGGTGCTTTATATTTTAAAGTAAAGACACTACAATAATACAGAGAAAACCTCAACTAGCAAGCACTTGGCAACAATGGGAAGGAAAAACTCCCTTTTAACAGGAAGAAGCCTACAGCAGAAACGGGGTCAGGGAGGGGCAGTCTGCTGGGGGTGAGGGGAGGGAGACGGGATAGAAGACAGGCTATACAGTCTTTACTGATATCTAAAGTAACTAGAGAGCTAAAAAAAAAAAAAAAATTAAAAAAAACATATTTAGGTTTAGGGTGTTTTAACTCCTGCTGTGTCCATTTAAATGAAACTTTTGTTCAGTTTAAATGGAACAAGAGCTCTCTTGTACAGTAATCTCACACTTTGGAGGTGGTGGTCTCAGTACGGTTCCAAACAAACTCCAGATCAGTTCGTTTCTGGTGTGAACGAGTTCTGACTCCGATCCGAGTGTATATTACAAGTTTGAGCTAAAAAACGTCCCGTTCCAGCGTATGCTCAATGCGGGAAGGTACTGTAGATGTGCAAAGGTCTGTACGGGCTAACGTAAATTCTCAGTTTTCTGACACAGGACCTTCTTTCTTTATTTACTCTTGTGGTTCCTGTCCCAGACACATTTGGCCAATGAGCGGACTGAACATTCTCACGTCGTTTGTAGGGACACATTTTGGTTTGCTTGGAGTTCGGTTGAATTTTTTTCTGCAAACCCAATCACGTGGAAAAGCTACAAGTTTACGAACTCATCAACTGATTCAGACCACAGTAAAAGAACCGTAGGTGGAAAAACACCCTTAGACTTGGATTTAGATCAAATTTTTAAGAATGGTTTTTATATTTTTGACGGTGTGTTTGTGAATCGGGTAGTTAAATGTCACTGTTTACCTCACTGGGCCCTGCAGAAACCCTGAAATGCACAGTTAATCGAAGCTACAAAACCTGAAATGTTATGTTGTTGTTTCGTCCAGCAAAGCTTTATGTAACAGTAGCTTAACCAAATTTGAATGTAGAAGTTCATCCAGTTATCTTTGAACTGACATATGTTTTGTTTTTTGTGCTTTGGTTTGTTCAGATCACTCCCTGATGAGAAGATAAAATCTCAGGTGATGCTGGACCCATGCCTACAGGTCACCCCTGATTCAAGCCATAGTCCAGAAATCCCAAAGTCTGATGGGCAGAGGCAGCCACCTGGTAACAATGCCTCTGCCCCTGCCTCCGAGCCTCGCAAAAGCAGAGTTCGTGAGCGCAGACGAGAGGGTCGCTCAAAGACTTTCGACTGGACTGAGTTCAAAATGGAACAGAAAGAAAAGCCCGTAAAAGAACGAGCAGACACAGTTGACCTCAGCTCATCGTTCTCCACAACTTCCTCCTACTGTTCTGCCTCCTCTTCTCCTTCCTCCTTGGCATCATCTCCGGTCTCTTCTTCCTCCCACCAAACTTCATCTGCATCAGCTGCTCACCCACCTTCAATCACAGAAGAAGCAGAAAAGGAAAACGTTAATGGGGGCACTAGCAGTACAGATTGCACGCCAAATACCGTTACTGTAACTGTGATTTCGACGCTAAATGCTACATCACCGGTACAGCAACCAACACCTGGAATCCAAGAGCAAGGAAAGATGGAAGTGGATCACCCTGCTGCCATTAGTCCAGACAGTGAAGACAAAGACAGTAGAAGCTCAGATGTTCAGGATGAGATTGAGCAACGATGGCATCAAGTGGAGACAACACCGTTAAGGGAAGAGAAGCAAGTACCGATCACCACTGCCTTAGGAAACTCTGAGAGACTGCCGGCGCATGAGCTTGCTGCTCTACTAGACAAAGAGGTGAGTGTAACCAGCATGGGTTATATCATTAAGATTTCGCCTCACTCTCAACCTGTCCCAGCAGATGGCAGCCCCTCCCTGAGCTTGGTTCTGTTGGAGTTTTCTTCCTCTTAAAAAGAGTTTTTCCTTCTCACTGTTACCAGGTGCTTGCTCATTGGAGGGGGGGGGGTCTCATTTTTGGGGTTTTCTCTGTATTATTGCAGGGTCAATGTAAAGTGCCTTGAGGTGACAGTTGTTGTGATTTGATGCTATATAAATAAAATTAAATACAGTTTCAGTTTTTGGACAATTACACATATCTAGTTCTTGAGATTTTTTTTCATTTGCAGATTCGGTAGGAAGTTTCATACTGGACACAGCATTAAAGTCTCAGCTCTCAGCTTTAATTTGAATAGGTTTACATCAGTACTATGTAGTACTATCTTACTTTACACTTGAAATTTATCCAAAGTTTCAGAAAGCTTCAAAAATGACATTTTTGATATTTTTCTGTCTTTTCTGAGATCCTTGCACTCGTAGACAATCAAAGATGACTGATCAGAGGAAATGATATTTGAGTATCTGGCTACTTGGCTATTTGTTCATGGGGTAGGAGTTACATTTTAGGAACGGATTTGGTTATTCGCTGAGTCTCTGCATGTTTTAACTTGGTAGTAGCATTTCATGTCCTGAAATGCATTATCCTGCAGTTGCTGTTGTGTCACATTTTATGGTTTGCTGTCACAGAAAACCCACGGTGGCTCAAATATGAGTAGCTACATCAAGATTAATTTTTTTTCTTGCCTCCGTCCATTTGTTGAGCTGTGATCAGACTAATTGAAGGAATTCATTCCAGCCTTGCATGTTGCTTTATGTGTTGTGCTTAAGGCTTTAGTAATCCAGCTGGTGGATTACTAATGCTATACTGTATATGATCTCCTTTATTCCATTAAAAAAAACATTATAATACTTTATTGTTACTCTGACTTGTGTTTCAAATCACTTTTGTGTGTTTATGCTTGTGGCGCTATGTTTTAAAGAGTCTCTATTTCAGAAAAAAATGTCAAACTGTCCAGATGTTTTCAGTTATATTATTTTTTTCGGTTATATTTCTTTTATAACAACATCCTGTGCTATTCGTTCATTACCTCTTCTTCTCTCTTGACAGTTGGGACAGAAGCAGAAGGAGCTGGACCAACTGCAGAAGCAGAACAACCTCTTAAAGGAGCAACTGGAAAATGCGCTAGTGAGAGAGCAAAGTGCCAGAGAGGGCTATGTACTGCAGGTAACTGCACTCTTTATATATCCTGCAACCTTATTATTCTTAAATTGACGCCACAACATGAATTTACTTAAAGAAATGTTGTGGTGGAGCGGCGTTAAGAATTGCAAATAATTTTTGTTAGCGGAATCACAGTTGATGGGTTCATAGATGGATCAGATTTGCGTGTGGCTACTTGAACTCAAAGTATGTACTGTACTAACAGGTGTGTGGGTGCTTATTCTCTGATATTGCTATGCGTGGTTGTGGTTTTCTTAGCATGAGATTTTCACTAACTGTTTTTTGATGGAGTTTCACATCTCATGGGAAAGTAACTGATTTGATCTGATGTGCTTAAGGTAAGAAGCAGGATCAATAAGCCTCACGCTGTGCTTTTTCTCTCTGCATGTGTCCTTTCGCAGCTTGATTTCTGCATGCTTTGTGTTTCTGAATAAAAGTGTGTAATTAATGCCTTTTTTTTTCTTTTTCTTTTTTTTCCCTGAACATTATACACTTTTAGGTCATACCATGAAATCACATTACGTTTGGTCATTTTGTTTTGTTTTAAATCACTATATTGATCACCCATTTAAGTTTTTGGTTAATTGTTTTTTTTTTTGTTTTTTGTTTTTTTTTGGGAGGTGTTTGAAGGTGACTTCATCTGAACCTTTCTGTTTCCAAGTGACCTCTGAAAAAGCACAGTAGAAGCTTGAGGAAAAATTTGCTTTCCTAAAAAAGAGAACAATAAATTTTTCCTGGTAAATCCCGAGATGTGGTTCTCTGTATGTAGTAGAGGGGAAAGTAACGTGATGATATTAATGAAACTATCTCATCAATCTTTTCAAGAGCGCAACACCTTCTACATCTTCACCGCACAGAGTGCCATGGCAACACTTGCACAGGCTTAATCAAGATTTACAGGGTGAACTGGAGTCCCAGAAGCGCAAGCAGGATCTTGCACAGCAACAGATCCGGACATTGAAGAGAAGCTACACCGAAGCCCAGGATGCTGTAGAGCGCCACGAGGCCGATATTCAGGCTTTGCAGTCTAAACTTGCGTCTGCAATGGCGGAAATTTTAGCAAGTGAACAGGCTGTGGTGCGGATGCGGAATGAGCTCAGGCTAGAGCAAGAGCGTTCAAAAGAACAAGAAGAAGAATATAGTCGTAGTGAGGCTACCCTACGAGCCCAGCTGAAGGACAGTGAAGACAGACTCCGTGAAGTAGAAGCCAACCTCCTGGAGAGAAACCAGGCCCTCAGGCAGCTGGAGCGCCAGCAGGCACTGCAGCGAGACCACGTGAGGGAGATACAGAGGTTGCAGGAGAAGCTTCAAGAAGTGACCGCTCGACTAAGTGCTACCGAAGAGGGTCAGGCACTGAAAGAAGAGCGCCTTAGGCAGGAAAAGCATAGCATGCAAGAGAGTCATGAAAGAGAGAGACAGAATCTGTGCAAAAGATTAGCTGAAGCTGAAACTGCACACAAGGAAGTAGAGGACAGGCTGTTCGAGGCTGAGCAGCAGGTAGAGGCCTTGTTAAGGGGTAGGCGGGCCTCAGGAGGTACAGAATGCAGACAGGAAATGCTGAAGTTGCAAGAAGAGCTGGCTCAAAAGGTTGACATGGTTGAGTCACTGAAGGAAAGTGTGCGTAGACTAGAAGAAGAAAAAGGCCATCTCACATGTCGTTGTCAGGAACTTCTCAATCAGATTGCTGAAGCAGACCGTGAAGTGAACAAGCTTCGCACTCGACTGGAAACGGAAGAAGCAGATTACTACACCTTGGAGCATTCATATGAGAGGGCAACCCAAGAGTTTCAGAAAATGAGCCAGTTCCTTAGAGAAAAAGAGGAAGAGATCCGGCAGACTAAAGAGATGTATGAGAGACTGATGGAACGCAAGGAGGAGGACCTAAAAGAAGCACTTATAAAAATGACTGCACTTGGCAACAGCTTGGAGGAAACTGAGCTGAAGCTGCAAGCCAAGGAAGAGCTTCTCTGTCAAATGACTCAAAGCCTCTTGGACAAAGTTGAGCCTTGTAATGCTGAGAAGGATCTGCAAGCCAAGCTTGTGGTTGCAGAGGACCGCATTGCAGAGCTGGAGCAGCACCTCAATGCCCTACAGCTGGGGTATGCTAATCTACACATGGAAAGGCAGCAAATCCCAGAACAGAGCGAGGTGGAAAGAACATCACCCTCCTCATTATCAAATGCAGAGCTTTCTTTAGACAATCCATCTACAACAGAGAGCTCCCCAGACGATAAGGAGTCTCAAGCTAAGAGACCAAGGATACGTTTTTCTAGTATTCAGTGTCAAAAATATGTCAATTTCCAGGTCCTGGACACTAGCCAAAAAATGAATCCGGATGTAGCTGAAGACATCGCCTTAACTGAAGGAACAGCTTCTCCTGATTTCACAGCCCCACATACTAATGACCCAGAGAAGTTTATCTCTATCATACATGCTCTTGAAACTAAACTGCTCGCCACAGAAGATAAGCTAAGAAACCTAACACAGAATCTGGACAGGCAACGATCCACCCAAGCAGAGGACTTGTCCGGTATAGATTTAAAGATCGGCGAAAAGGAGTCTTGCCCAGAGAAAGAAACTAGTGATGTAAGTGGTATACAGAGTAGTGCTGGCATTAAGCATTGTACCAATGCCCTGGTATGTGTGGAAAATGGTCGAGAGAAAGTTAGGGCTATTCTCAGTTGCTCACATGAAACAACAGATACACAGCTGTACTCGTTGTGTGAGATAGAGAAGGATTTGTTCAATGCATCGCTGTACCTTCGACAGGGACAAAAGATGTTGGAAGAGCAGTCGCCAGCTTTCCATCCAAATCAAACCCCAGAGACTGTGGATAAAGAGGCAATGCACCTCTTTGCCAAAACTTTGTCCTTTGAAGCGATGGTTTTGAACAAGATGGCTTTGTTAATACAAACGTCAAAGTCTGACCTCCTGCAGGCTCTTACTGAGATCTGGGAGGACATTGAGCACATTAAAAGGAGTGACAAAGATTGCTTGGCTGTAGTTTATGCTGATGTCTTGACCAGGAAGCTGATATTAGAAAGTGCGTTCTGGAAAGAACTTGAGAAAGCAGAGACGGATGTTGCTAAATCCAAAGAGGGTGGTGTATTAGATGATGTAGATGTTGATGCCAAAGTTGCCTTCAACACCTTCATTAAAGCAGAATTAGCCTACTCGATTCAAAACCTTAAGCTTTGCTATGAGGAGAAATTCAAAATACTAGAAAGGGAGTTAGCTGTAGCTCATAAAAACCTCTATGAAAGGGAAGTGGCACTGAAAGCAATTATTGAAGCTTCTAAAAGGCCTGATTTGAAAATGGTCATAAAAGAAGTCAAAAACAACTTTGGATTCAACAAACAAAAGTTGGCGGACATTCACCCTCCCGAGCTTGCTCCGTACATGGAGCAGATCGAAATAGAAGAAGCCAGAGACTTGGCTGAGGAAATCGTAGAGAGACACTTGGTTGGTGAAATGCCCTCTTGTGGCATTGACTCTGTTGAATCACTGCAAAATGCTCATGAAAGCCTGGCTAATGAACTTCAAAGACAAGCTGCAATCCTCCACAAGTATGCCCAAGAACTAGAAAGTGGCGAAAGCCATCCCGGGCTGTCTAAAATGATCCGATCTCTTCCAGGACACCAAACCTCACATTTTTTCACAAGTACCTCTCTTTGTATGCGTGAAGCCCTCATCCAGGCTCAAGTGGCATATGTGGCATGTAGGTTACGGGCCATGCATGAACAAGACTTGGGCTATTGTAAACAGACCAGTCAAACTATGGATGATCTCGTGCAGCAGCATGCACACAGTGTCACAGCAATCCAAGAAAAATATGAAGCGTCTTTACAAGGGGAGCGCCGGAACTTCAAGCAAATGGTGGAATCTCTCCAGAAGGAAAATCAGACTCTAAAGAATGAGATCAGCAAACGTGTGAATCAGCTCTCACAGCAGCAGCAGCAAGTGGTCTTCCTAGAGAAAGAGTTTCAGAAAGAGACAGAAGACTTGAAGCAGAAGCATCAAAGGGAGCTGAGCCAAGCAGAACAAGGCCGTGCCTCAACAGAGCTGGCCCTCATGGAAACGGCAGCTGATAGTCAACGAAAGTTGGAGGTTCTGCTAGCAGACATGGACACAATGGAGGAGAGGCACGAGAGTCATGTGAGGAAACTCGAGGAGCAGTTTGAAATGAGGGTTTGCGAGCTCCAGCATATCCACAAGGACAACATTGAAAAGTTACATTCAGAGTATGTGGAGAACATTCACAGTCTCAAAGATCACCAACCTGACGATCAAAACCCTGAGGTCTCACAGTCACCTCCTTATGAGGAGGCCGCTACGCCAATGGAAGAGGAAGAGCAGGGAAAAGGGGAAGATGATGTACAGCACATATCAGAGGTCGACTCCATGGTGGTTCTGAAAGACCGCATTCAAGAACTGGAGACTCAGATGAATAATATGAGGGACGAACTGGAGAACAAGCACCTTGAAGGAGATGTGGCCACCCTGAGAGAGAAATACCAGAGAGACTTTGAAAGCCTCAAGGTTTTTGCTCTTTCATTTTACCATTTTAGTGAATAAACCCTTTTTAAGGGAGAGAGATCAGTAGTTATATAGCGGGAGAAAAAAAATGAAAAGTTAACTTTGATTCTTTGATTTCTAATCCTCAGTGATTGGTGATTCTAGTGACTGAGGATTAGGAATTGGGAAATGGTGTGATTTGAGATGACTGAAACATGTTTAAATTGAACAGTTGCATCATCTGTGGGCTGTAGCATGATTGTAACTGGAGCTTTTAAAGGATGTCCTAAACTCCTAGGGTGATGAATCATAACCACTGTGGTAACTGTAGACTGTATATAAACGATGACGCATTTTAGTCATGTGATGCAGTCATGTGACCAATTCGACTAAGATGGCGGACGGCATTGTACAGCAGTTGTTTTGTTTGCTCTCAATTTTGACGGCCCTATTAAAGATTAATATCAGTTTGTACATGCTCCAGATAGCTTTTCTTCAAAGAAGACGGAATGTAAAGTAAATAAGTAAATAAACGGCAGACAGAAATGACGCAGGTTGAATCGTCTTACGTTTCACACATGCGTAATCATGCGTTTTCAGTGTGGATGGACAACTCTTCGGAAACGATTGAAAACGATAGCGTGGACGCGGAGCGTTTTTAGACGAAAACGCCGTTTCCAAATTTATCCAGAGTAGTGTAAACGTAGCCTCAAAAGCACATTACCTTGCATCTTTTTCTCCCTCACAACACAGATGAATCCTCAACTTTTTTTAAGCATGTCTCAGTGCAGTGCTTCAAATGCTTTGGTTTCTGTCACTTCCGCAGCCGTTCCCTCACATTATTGTCTCCCAAAAACAGGTTTTATATTATTTTGTATTTTATTCAACTTGGTATACTTTTGCATTAAAATTTACTAGTGTTTTCTCAGGGCCACTGCACTTACCAAGCCAAAAGCGGTTTCTCCTGGTAACACTTGAATCAGCATGCCTTTCTATCTACCCTGGTGTATTTTTGTTAATAAAAAAATAAGTTTATGGAAAGTTTTTCTTTAACTCATATATGTGCTTTAATACTAGAGGTGCTACACTTGCAAGAAAAATGACAAAACTCTTGTTTACTAACTGACTCCTGTCTATAAAAATATGTTTTATGGTTCTTGTTTTTCTGAACAAATTTGATATATTAATTCCTTCAATGCTCTCAGGTGTTGTCCTATACGTCACACTGTGCACTATGTCATATACAAATTGTTGCGTGTACACAGCTTGATGTGTGATTACCGGCAGACATGGGAGATTGCTGCAATCAAACATCCGAGGAGAGTTGCAGCAGCTGAGCCACCAGGTAACCATTTTTGTCCTGTGCATCAGCTGAACCCATTGAATAGCAAATGCTCACACTGGCACCAATAATGTGTACTCCGTATAGCTAACCTCACTGGGGTGAAGCATCAAACCCTGCAAAGTCAATTTCTCTCAGCTTATTAAATCGCCCACGGCACAATCAGCAGCAGGGCGTTGGAAAATAAACATCCTGCTGATGGTGTGTGATAGAAGGTGTTAGCAGGCTCCTGAGGAAGGGATTTTCTGAGTGAGGAAACACATGTCGGCTCTGTGTTGTGACAAGGGAGAAATGCTCAATGCAGAGCATGATTTCAAAAGTATTTAGGAAGGTTTTTGTTGTTTACTGAACAGTCAGAGGCGGCATAATGAAGAAAATAAATCTTTAATTATTTTCCCATCAAATCATGAATGATTAGGCTCATTAGATGCTTCATAGCAATGCACTTTTCAAATACAAAAGTTATTACTTTAAACCTAACCTCCACAGAAATATTCCATTAATTATTGACAGTGTATGATTAATGAATAACATCATTTGATTTAGCTGAATGACAACAGAAAACACGCTATCGCAATCCACCTGTTGTTGTTTACTTTTGCTAATATTCTTCCCAATACAGCCACTTGAAGCTGTGTGATTCCCTTAAACGTCTGAAGTATAAAACAACTACAGTCTTGATCTTCACTGTGGACCCTCCTATGTGGAAGGAAAACTCAATTAAGATGCAATTTCCATATCAATTTTCTCAGAATGCTTCCTCAAGAAAACGCCACAGGCAACTAATCTCAACATGATGGAAATATATGTGTTTACTTGATTAATATGCATAAGAAAAAATATGTATTTTTATATTTCATTTTCCAGTTACCATAGATGACCCTTTGTTGGGTCAAATGTCTAATGCAGTTTGTTCAGGCAATCATCCTGAAGGCTTCATTTTCTTTTTAAGGCAATTTGCATGAGTGGAAAAATTTACATGAGCTCCACAGAAAAAACCTGAGTTGATGCTTTTAATAATGGGTATGAACGTTCACTTTGTTCTGTACACCAATCCAACTGCTGTCCACCTGTTCAGCTATTAAGGGATATCTAATTAGCTAATGACATGGCAGCAGCCCAGTGCATTTAGGCATGTAAATATGGTCAAGATGTCCTGCTGAAGTTCAAGCCAAGCATCAGAAAGGGGAAGAAAGGTTATTTAAGTGACTTTGAATGGTGGTTGTTGGTGCTAAATGGGTTGGTACAAAGAGCGGCAGTTCTTGGGGCAAAAATGCCTTGTTGATGTCAGAGGTCAGAGGAGAATGGCCTGATTGATTTGAGCTGATGGGAAAACAAGAGTAACTCAAATAACCACTAGTTACATCCAAGGCATGCAGAAGGGCATTTCTGAACGCACAACTTTGTCAGACTTTGAAGCAGATGGGCTATGGCAGCAGAAGACCATACTTGGTGCAAGGGGTCTCAACTAAGAACAGAATATGAGGCTGCAGACTCACACAGACTTACCAAAACTGCACAATAAAAAATTGGAAAAATGTTGCCTGCTCTGTTGTGCCTTGGGCTTTCCTATGACATTTGGATAGAAGGGTTAGAATTTAGTGTAAACAGCATGAAAGCATGGATCCATCTTACCTTGTATCACCTGTTGAGGCTGTTGCTGGTGATGTAATGATGTGAGGAATATTTTCCTGGCACATTTTACAGTCACCAGATCCCAGTCTGGCACCTTTTACGATGTGGTGGAGCAGGAGATTCGCATCATGGACATACAACTGGCAAATTTGCAGCAGCTGTGTGATGGTATCATGTCAATAGGGACCAAAATGTCAGTGGATTTTTTTTCCAACACCTTGTTGAATCTGTGCTGGATCCAATCCATTACTAACAAGGTGTACCTAATAAAATGTCTGGGGAGTGTATATTACATCTGCTGCTTGGCATAAGTAAAGAACCAACAGTGATAGTAATTGTAAATAGAGCTCTAATTGGCACCACTTATTAGCTGACAGATGTTACAGCTAATTTGTTTATTCACCTAGATAACATCAGGATTATTGCAGAATTGGATTAATATTGTAGTTGCGACATATGACTGCCAAACATAGGGATTATCTCGTTAATTATAGTGCTAATGAAATGAAATCTTTACTTTAGAGAAAATCACTGATGATATCCAGTGGTACCATGAAGGCTTCATGACTTCGGAATTTAGAAATGGTAGAAATTTGTTTAATCAGCACTGGAAAAGAACTATCATCCCAATAATGTCAATTTTTTTTAGTTCTGTAGCATTTTAAACATGTGTAGCTGTTTTAGTAAAAACGGACCTTCATGTTGACATTTAAATTAAGCAAATCTGTCAGTGATGTTGCAAGGTTAACAAGCCTTATTTATTAAGTGCACAGCCAGCAATCCTTAGAAAGGAAGGCAAGTAATTAGGTAGGCTCTGATCCTTTCAGCCTTCCTATTACACTACAACTAGCTTGTCAAAGAAACCTGCTTTTGGTAGAATACTGTATGAAACTGACTGATACTGATAGTATAAATAATTATGCAAATTATATCTGTATTATGTCTATCATTGTATACACATACTTTTTCTCCCATTTTTTTGTGGGGCAAGTATATACAAGTTCTAAGGAGAAGTGGGGGAAATGATGAATATGGTAAATCGATAGTGTATTGAGCATGGGGTAGGGGTTAATGAGTACTTCTTCCTACTCAATTTTAGACTTGATGATTGCATTGTTATTTCATGTCATATAGATTTAGTTGATTTTGTTTGCGCACATATATGTCTATATGTGTATACATATGTGTGTATATATATATATATATATATATATATATATATATATATATATGTGTGTGTGTATGTATATTGGTTTGTTTGTTTTATATATCCAAAATAAAAGGTCAACATCATGAAAGTATGGATATACCATTTCTTGCTGAGTATTAGATGAGTTGATACTGCTCTCTTGCAATAATGTGAAAGCCTGTAAGCATAGCTTAGCTTTAAGATTGGAAACTACTGGAAACGCATCCAAAAGCTAAGATAATTTTTTTATTTTAGAGCTCAACATTTAACACAGCGTATCTCATATGTGTGATCTTTGAAAAGCCTAAAGTTAAAACAACAATTTCCTGTTTATTTACTGAGAATTATGAACATGACTGGCTTGAGGTTGCATTGGCCAAGAAGTTCTTTGGCAATATTTAATAATCTTAATCAACTAACACTTGGCCGTGTAATAATGCTGGATATGTTGGATGTGCATGCTGCAAAATTGTGATGTTTGTTGCTGCTTAGCGAATCTGTGGGATTCACTGACTAACAGTGAATCTGTGGGATTTGGAATGGGAGTTTGCTGAGTTGCCCACTTTGCCCAGCTGGTAATCTGACCTTGGCAATTATGGTTTCAAACTGTCACTGTCACTGCAGCTGTATTTATTGTTGCTTTCTGTTTTTCCACAAGACTCGGGAAGAACACCCGTTTTGCTAATTGAAAAGCAATTAGCTGATATGATAAGTAATTCAAACACAAGGGTCATTTACAGGAGAGCGATTGTTTTTTTTCAAACAGTTGGAGTGGATAGAGACACACTAGTTCTTTCTTATCATCTGTTTGTGGAGAGGGTTGTTGTTTAATGTTTGTCCCAGTTGTGGTTGTAGTTATGTCACAGCTGCCACAGACACAAAGAAAATTTCCAAAGAGGATAATGAATGGAAACTTACTAATTATTAACTAACATTGCAGTTACAAACAACAAATCCCTCTCAGATGTTACACATAAAATAAAGGACTAAAATGCAAAAGCCTCAATAGAAAGAGAGAAGTTTAGTAATAGATCCTGATTAAGTTAACCAGCCTGAAAATAAGGCAGCAGAGTGGACGCAGTCTACTCACAGTAACAATAATAAATGAAACCACAACCACAGGCCATGAATAAAATATATGAATTCCAAGAACCTCACTATTAAACAGCAATTACTGGAAATCAGATAATAATTGATGATGGCGTCTTGTGGAGGTAATTGATGTTGCAGCTTCTTGCATTAACGAGCAGATGATTTAAAGGGTTACCCATTAACCAATAATTAGATTGTAATTTTACAACTGTTGCTGCTACCTAATGGTGTCCAGCTTAAAGAGATGGCTCAAGGACACTTGGTGGACAAAACTGCAATGGAAAAAAGTAGCTGACACCTCAAATTTAATATTTCACTGAAGTTCACCACCCCACCTCTACTAAAAATATTTGGATATGGGCTCGATCATAGTAACCTGGCGAAGCCCTGTGTATTTGTTATGCTATAACCCACTCCACCTTTTCTTGGCCTCAAAACCTTATTTTGGACCTGACTTTCCTCTGTGTGTAATAAAGCGCCTCTCTTGATGGGCTCGGTAGCCGGCAGTGAATCTCCTGGACAGACAAAGCCCCTGGCACAGATTGAAGTGAGCCAGCACCAGAGGCAGTGGAGCAGCAGACGGTGGCTAAGCCTCGCTGCTGAGTGAACAAAATAGTTTCATTTAGTTACGGTTCATGTGAATGGGGAAAGACGCAGACACAATGACATATTCAGAATCAGCCTCTTGGTGTATTGTATTGCAGTGGAGTAGCTTACATTGTTTTTAATTTGCATTCATGCACCATCCTTTTTCCATTGTAGATTGCTTTGGTTTCGTACCTCCATATCAATATCAGGCTAAAGATGACAAAGTTAAAAAGGTTTCAGGATAAAACCCTTAATAGTATATATAACTACACAACTGCAGTGTATTTCTCCTAAATACGAACAATACCTCAAGGACTTTGATGGTATTTTTACAGCTATTATGGTTGACCACTTAATATGTAAGCCACCTGATGCATACAGATATCCCCAGACAATGGATCCTCAATAGATTCTTGGAAGCCTGTGTATTCTCTACTACAGTGTTTCCCAACCTTTTGGAGCCACGGCACATACAGTGGCTTGCAAAAATATTCAGCCCCCTTGAACTTTTCCACATTTTGTCATATTACAGCCACAAACATGAATCAATCAGTCAGTTGCCCATAGACATTGCCTGATGAGTGCTAATGACTAAATAGAGTGCACCTGTGTGTAATCTAATGTCAGTACAAATACAGCTGCTCTGTGACAGCCTCAGAGGTTGTCTAAGAGAATATTGGGAGCAACAACACCATGAAGTCCAAAGAACACACCAGACAGGTCAGGGATAAAGTTATTGAGAAATTTAAAGCAGGCTTAGGCTACAAAAAGATTTCCCAAGCCTTGAACATCCCACGGAGCACTGTTCAAGCCATCATTCAGAAATGGAAGGAGTATGGCACAACTGTAAACCTACCAAGACAAGGCCGTCCACCTAAACTCACAGGCCGAACAAGGAGAGCGCTGATCAGAAATGCAGCCAAGAGGCCCATGGTGATTCTGGACGAGCTGCAGAGATCTACAGCTCAGGTGGGGGAATCTGTCCATAGGACAACTATTAGTCGTGCAC
>VVHJ01064677.1:0-13076 GCA_015107715.1 Tylochromis polylepis
TCACATCAAATTATTTTGTGCCTCTGCAGCAGATTGAGGGCGATTTGCCGATTGTTACATTACAGCTTGATTGACGTTGCATTCAGCAACACTCCTTCTGTCTTGGAGAAACCATGGTGATGTCCATGGCTTCTAGTCTTATCAATCAAAAGTAAATAAAAAATAATTCATAAATTTAAAATGACGTCCAATAACTTCCTCTACATTCAAAAATGGGGGACTTGGGTAAAAATGGCTGTATTTCCTGAGATGCTTCAGTCATCTTCACTTACTTTAAAGAACAATTAAACACAATAAAACAAAGACTAATAAGTCTACTTTAAGTCGTAAAATATACACTGCTGTTGTTAAGAAACAACACAATAGGTGACAAATATGTTTTGCAAGTAACCCTTAGTGAGTTTACACTAAAATGTAAAAAGTTTATAATTCTCCAAATTTAGACCTTCATTTCAGTGACACGACAGCTGCCATTTTAGTAATGACGAACAAAGTATCTGGATTATGTTACACATAGTTAGATCATAAATTCTGATGAACAGACCTTTCAGTCGTCACTTCTCTAAATAATGAGTGATAAACTCACATTTCCTTTCTTCTAGTCCTTCTGATACTCTTTGGATTGGAGCAAATGGCTTAGATAGCTAAATAAGCCCCAGTTAAACAACTGGGATTGGTGCAGCTTAATGGATTCCTGACTCCCAACAAGATATTAAAAACAGAGTAAACCATTAAAATGTGACCCTTGAATCACAATAGCACCCTTTGTTCTGTGTGTGTGTTTTTTTTAGTGGGTGTTTGTGTGGGTGTACAAGGGCCAACCTAAAGTTGAACCTTCATTGTGTTTTTCTCCCTGTGACTTTCCTTTCTCTTCTTCTTCTTCTTCTTGTCTCTGTCAGTCTCTCGCTGTGTATTTTCTCTCTATCTGCTGTTGCCATGGGAACTCTGCCCACTAATCCCTGTTCACTGAATCAAGAAATGGAGGGTGTACTTTTACTGGGGTGGTCCTATCAAAATCACTAGATGGCATCTCAGACCCATCTATCAATCCTGGTCTAGGTGCTCATTGCAGTTTTGGAGATGTCAGCCACATGTTTAACCTGTAAACAAAGAGAAATGTAAAAAGGTCAGTTTGGAGTTTCTGGAATTTTCACAATTTGTCGATGGACAAAAGCAGAATACAAAAATGTTAGTCAGACTGACCAGTAGAGTGCCATGTTTCACCAGCTATATCAGGCAGCTTCATGCATTAATTGAGTAGCATCAATCTTCTCATCTCACTCTTCAAATGACACAGATTGATTTTATTTGTAAAAATGGCAACGTAGCCCTTCACAAAAAATAAAATAAATAATAAAAATCTGACTGCTAAATTTGTTGTGTGCAAGTCCAGATTAATGATCAGGAGTAATGGGGGAATATCCAGTGGACACGGCAGTGAGTGTCAGGCAAGTGTTAAAAATGCTAAATGCAATCAAAAAATTAACACAAAACCTAAGATGGGCAGTCATTTGTGCACAGCTCTTCACATTATTTCAATCAGGATGAGGTCTGGGCTTTGACCGAACCATTCTATCATTGTATTGTATCATTGTGTTGTATTTGGCCAAGCTTTAGCTGTCAGACAGATGGCCTCACATTTGACTCTAGAGTACTTTGGTATAAAGATGAGTTCATGGCCATCTCAGTGACTGCAAGGTGCCCAGGTCCTGTGGCTGCAAAACAAGCCTAAATCATCATCACCATGTTTAACAGTTGGTATTAAGTGTTTGTGCTCACATGCTGTGTTTGGTTTTCATCGCCAAACAACTCCACTTGTTCCAGAAGTCTGTGTGGTTTGTTCTGATGCAACTTTGCAAGCCAAGAGGCTTTCTCCTGGCAACGCTTCCAAACAAGCCATACCTGTTCAGTGTTTTTATACTGGTACCGTCCTGACTGTTAACTTTTAACATGCTGACTGAGCCCTGTAAAGTCAGAGACGTAGTTTGGGTTTTTTTTTCAGGTTCAGCATTGCATGGTTAGGTGTGGATTTCTGGGAATATCAGTAGCTGCCTTTAGTGTTTTTTACACTTGTGAATAATCTTTCTCACTGTGGAATGATGGACTCCAGATTGTTTGGAAATGACCTTATAACCCTTCCCAGACTGATGGGCACCAACAATTGCTCCCTTAAGATCATTGCTTATGTCTTTCCTCCTTGGAAATGTTTTAAACACACACTCAATGCTCCAGACAAGCAAACTGCCAAAAAATACTTTTATAGAGGTGCTCACACTTGCTGCTGAGCAGTTAATCAAGTCCTTTTGATTATCATCACCTTCCCATGGAACAGTAAGGATGTACTTACTTTTCATACACACTGATGCAATATTTTGTGTTTGTTTTTATTTAATACATAAGGGCATAGTGTAATATGGCAGGATTGGTAGTTCAGCCAAGGTTGTATTTGCCTAATTTTAAGACCCGCTAAGGACCAGATTATATTATGTCCTGTTGCATAAAGCCTTAGAATTTAAAGAATGCGTACTTTCCTTTAACAATGACTATATGTGTTGTATTTAGAGCTGCACGATGGTCATTACAAATGCAGTCTGAGCTCTGAGAAAGATATTAATTTATACATAAAACATCTAATGATGCATTATGTACATATGTGAAATCCACTGGCCATATGACTTGATGGCATTGCCACTGAAGGCAGTCTCTGAACAGTCTGAAGCCATTTTTTTCATGTAAAACGCAAATATATTTCTTGGTTTGAACTTTATTAGTTATTGCCTGCTACCTTGATAGTCTTGGGCTATCTTTGGAGTCACTGAGGTGGTGTAGTAACCACATCTCATTAGATCTCTATCTCCCTCCCCTCACTCTCAACTGGTCAGGGGAGATGGAAGCTCCTCCCGGCTGGAGGTTTCTTCCTGTTAAAATGGAGTTTTTCCTTCCCAGTGTTGCCAGGTGCTTGTTCAAAGGGGGTCATTGCCCTGAATTCAATAAGCTTAATTGAGAGAAGAAATTGCTACAGAAAACCTTCTTTTAAAGCTTATTTCACTCTCAAAAGGATTTTCCAACATTTAGTGATTCTCAAGAAATGTTTGAGTCGTCACTCAAAGAACACACTTGTTAAACTCAAGAAGCAAAATCCTGCAGAGAGGAGTGTGATTAAAGCTGTGTATATAACCTTTATATCAACTGTGCTTTAACCAGCCTGCTACATCTGCAGGCTATGATATAATTAATCGCAACAGTGGTTGTTTTTTTGTTTTTTTTGTTTTTTTTTTCAAAATTGTACACAAACACACTCCTGTGTTACCCCTTGAGAACTACGTTTTTTCTTACTGAGTCCCCAACAGACTCAGTAGGGGACTCACTGACATGACTGAGCTGTAATTAATACAGCGAGAAGGGTGTACTTTGTGTACCATGATTCACATGCACAGATTTTAATAATTTAGACAAGACTATTTCTAGGTTTGATATGAAGGTGTGTGCTTGCAAAATTATCTTAGCAGTACTTCTGTTTTGTATTTTTTTAATCTGCAATTTGAAATTGCTCCCTTTATTTGCAACACATGCCATAATTTGGATGGTAGTGCAACAGAGAACAGTTGGGCAAGTCCACAGTTATTGAAGCAGTTGCAAATGAATCCCGTGAGAATGAATCTTCAGGCTGAGCTGAACTGAACTGAGTTAATGGCTTTTGTGAACAACTCCTGCGTGACTCACTCCTGGGGCCACATTACAGGAATATCCGAATGAGAAAATCCTTTCTTGATCCCACTAAGAAAGCAATTTAGAGTTTCTCCAAGACAGAAGGAGTGTTGCTGAATGCAACGTCAATCAAGCTGTAATGTAACAATCGGCAAATCGCCCTCAATCTGCTGCAGAGGCACAAAATAATTTGATGTGATAGCACGATTCATGACTGACTGTGCTTCGAATATAGCAGAGAAAAAATACTGTGCATGTGCTTGTGTGTGCCAACAGATGAGCTGCTTTGAAAGGACAAGTCATGTGTTTCCTCTGCTAGGCTTTTACTGTAGCCATTTTCAGTTGCTGCTTATTTGTGGGTCTTTCTGCATTTTTGTCTTCAGCAGCCGGAAAGTGTTTTATCCCATTTCTTTGTCTTCAGAAACTTGTAAGCATATGGCTGAATCTGAACAGAGGGTACAGCCCTGTGCACTTTACAGTTCATCCTACTACTTCTATCACCACCATCAGTTAAAATCTAGTGGCCTGTTTCCACTGGCAGCCATGCATGCCTGTGTCATAACATTGCCTCCATCATCGGATGATGTGGTATGCTTCAGATCATGCTTCTTCCCTTCTCTGTACTTTTCTCTTCCCATCTTTCTGGTACCAATTTTATCTTGGTTTCATTAGTCTAAAGATTTTTGAAAAGCTTGTCAGCCTGCTTTAGTTGTTTTCTGGCAAAGTGTAATCTGGCTTTCATGTTCTTGAGTGTAACCAGTGGTTTGCACCTTCCTGTAAAGCCTCTGAATTTATATTCATGAAGGCATTCTTGATTATAGACCTTAACAATGATATGCCTCAAGAGTGTTCTTGACTTGGTTGGAAGTTGCTATACATCACGGTCTGTGTTTAAAAGTTCTGATGACAATACAATGGCTCATGTGACAAAACAAATGTGATTCGCCAGCTGCTGCTCTTTTAGAGTTGCCTAAGCAACCTGTGAGCTCCTCCTCTCCTTCCAATCAAGGAGATAGATGAAAAGCTGCTGCACTGACAAATGCAATTCCTACCTGTACTGTGGGCCAATGATGTTTCAGATGTCGCTGTAAGAGGTGTTGGTCTGTCTATCAGTCACCCTGGATATTAGTGGTGGGTGGAGCTTATATCCCCAGGTGACGGCCTGTGGTTGGTCAGCTTCATCTCTACCTCCTTATAACGCCACCCACTGGGCCCCCACAAGGCTTTACGGGTACCACACGCTGCTGAACATGTTTGTGTTTGTCGTTCTGTTGAGCTGTTTCTCAGTCTTTGTTAAGCTCCCCGTGTATCTGCCAAAGCTGAGTCTTCTTGTGTCGTCTTCATACAGTTCTCCTGTGTGAACAGAAAAAAAGAAAATTGTTTTTGAAGTGAAGTAGTTAATTATTCACTAAGACATGCCTTTACACCTGCCAAGCGCGACCTCTGGGGTCACGCTTGGCATGTTGAGCCACACAACAATTTTAGTGTCATGGTCATATCGTTCTACTACAGCTCATACTGGGCCAAAAAAGTGCTGATCATCCCTTATTCTGAGCCACACAAACTTTGCAAATGATCAGAGGACTGACAGGAAATCAGCTTGCTTAGTGACCAGAAGTCCATGACATAGATGCGCTCAACGGACCAAAGCAATGCTCATGCTCTATGGGCACACAAATAACAGAATACCGTCTGAAACATGGCAGTCATGCTGTCCTTAATTCAAAAGTTTGGAGAATCAACAAATAATTTTTTTTTTTAAAGTTTAACTTTTGCTAATTTCTCCTTCAGTGTCATCATCTCGTGCATTTCAGGACCACCTTGAGCTGCTATTTTTGTATCACTCCCTAGAAATAATGTTATGACCACCTGGATCTTTTACTTTTACTTAAAAATGACAAGGCTTTTATGTGAGAATCTGGTCATTGGATATTAACAGGAGTTTCAGCAGATTTCAGTCCAGGAGTCCACAGTTGGACTCGCAAAGTCAAAGATGACAGTGTTGATGATGAAAGTGTCCATATTTAAACCAGGATGTCTCACAGTACCAAATTATCATGACTGTGCCAGTGTGCACTGGCGAGAGAATGAATCAAGCAAGGATGGAGATGTGTAGCACAACACAATGTTTTAAATTAGTGATAAAAATGGCAGATTTATCACCCATATTCTTAGAAGTTTTTGAAAAAGTGTTTAAAATAATTACAGACTGAGGCAGACATAAGCAGCTGAAGCCATTATCTTGCATTTAATTAGCAAAAATGACAACTGCTGTTAGCTTATTTTTTCAGCATTTAAAAGTACATGCATTATATTTTCATGCTATCATTTATATACTATATATCATTTATATATGTGTTCTTATATGGTAAATAACAATTGCTTTGTATAACAAGCTGCTAATATTAGCCTAGACTGTTGCATGTCATTTGTCATACTCAAGTCCTGAAATTGGATTAAAAAGAAAAAAGAAACAACAGTTATTATGTAAAACTGTTTCCTTTCCACATTGCAACCTTTTATGTATTACACGGAAACAAGATTGTCTTTTATATGTATTAAAAATGCCATGATTACAATAAAAAAACCTACAAATAATGTATTATTTTCAATAAGATAAAATACTGATATAAAAAAAATTAGCAATTTTAATGCGATACAATTTTAAAACCCCCTGAACGACACTGAACTATGCTACGCTTTGTGTTTGCTCTAACTCAAAATGCTATTTCAGTTGTCACTTAAAAAACATAGTGGATCTTTTATCTCTGTTAACACAGTCATTTAGGCTGTGCATAAAATCTCAGCGTGACAATGCTGGGATGGTGTTTTGTCAGATCTCTGGTATAACAAAGTGAGTGTTGTGGCACTGATGGAAGACAATAGCAGTCTTTAGTAAAGAGTGAAATGAAGGGTTATAAATACTGATGTTTTTTTTCTGCTCCTGTAGCTTTTGATTTCTTTCATGAGCCTTCTGTTCGCATACTTCTTAGGATATAATATTTTTTCTATTATTGAGTATACAAACCCTAATTACCCAGCCACGATACACATAAACATAGTTTATCTAAATACTATGAATGTAATTGTGGTCCAAGTTGCCATATCATCTATTTTTCAGGCTTTATATTATCCTATTAGACAGTGAGCTTTCAAATGGGCTCTTCTTTCCATCACCAGCTTTATATAAAAATTGCAAAGGTAAATGTAAGTTACACTATAATGTGCCTGTTTTATCCCCAAGCAAAACATGACTTACAACTTGGTGGGGAAACCCTTGTTGGCAGGTGCATCATTAAGATGTTTATTGTAATTGGTCACTGGGTTTGCACACATCTCAGGAGAGATTTTGGTTCAAATCCTTTGGGTTTCTTGGCTGCTGTTTGGCAACGTTAAGCTTTAGCTCTCGCCACAGATTTTCTATAGGACTGAGGTCTGGAGACTGACTAGGCCACTCCATGACCTTAATGTGCTTCTTCTTTAGCCACTCTTTTGGTGGCTTGACGTTATGTCTTGGGTCACTGTCATGGTGGAAGATCCATCCACGACCCATCTTCAGGCTGAGGGAAGGAGGTGCTCTTCCAAGATTTTATGGTATGTGGCCCCATCCACTGGCCCCCCAATATGATACAAACTTGTATATCACACTTCCTTTTTTAAACTAGCTTCATTTTCACAAGTGAACTGTTATTATTGCTTACCAAAGCAAAATTAAAAATTCCATTTGTAGTAAAGTACATTTAACCAATGAGAGAGCAGCAACAGAGGTAGCCCATCTGTGGGTCAATTTGTCTGTCCGAGCAATGCAAATGACATCCAATAATATGGGGATGCTTGTTACCATGGAAATAAAGCATGACTCATTGTGAGGTCTATTATGGAGACAAAGGCTGTGTCAGACGTATGATTGTAATTAGAGACAGAGTAGGTTAGCTCAAATACCAGCACACACAAACACAGCTGTGCTGTATATTGACAGAAATGTACCATACCATCTAGAGACAGTGCAGTCTCACTGTAGAACTCTCCTCTCTTTTTCAATCATCTTCAATAAAATCTCCAAATAGAAGCAGTTCTGCAGAGTTATATTGCATTTGGTGTACTTCCCCTTGCCAAGAGTCTCTCTTATCAGCCATTTTTGATCATTGTTTCTGTATTGTGAGTACTGTGGCTGTACTGTGTAAAGCATGCTGATGTTTGAGGGCTTCAATTATCAACTAAACATTCTAAATTACTGGTGACACTTTTCATTTTGTTCTAAGGATTATTTTCTCCTTCTCTGGAATTTTTTGGGGAATCTTGTGTGATGGGTATAAAAGAGATACAATATCAGCATTTCAATTTAACCTAGTTCAGGTACCAAAGTAATCATTCAAGAAGTTCCACTGTCAGTCCATTAAAACTTTGAGATGGGTTCAGATGCTTAAAGGATCAAAACTAAAGGTTTCCCCAGGAAATTGGTCATTGGCTATAATTAAGCATGAATAGCCAAGTACAAAGTTTTGAATCCATAAGAAAAAAATAACTAAAAAAACGTTTGACATGAATCACACAGATATCTCCTTACTCCTTACTGAAAAAAACAAATCACTTCAAATATTACATGAATGCGCAAAAGTCTTGAGCCAGCCTCATTTTGCTAGGAAAATGGGAAATAGGTCCAGTGATTTACTGAAATGTGCAAACATACATGGAAATACCAGCTGTAAAACAAAAATTGAGTTTGTGCAACTCTAACAAGCTTGAAAGTCAATATTAGGTATGAGCATCTTTATTCTTCAACAAAGCTTGAACTCTCTTAGGCAAGCTTTATTGTAATGTCTTTAAGTAGTCTTCAGGAATAGTTCTCCAGGATTCTTGAAGGACATTCAAAGCTCTAATTTGGACGTTAGCTTCCTTTTCGTTCCATTCTCTGTCAGTGAAGATCCCACATTGCTTCAATAATGTTCAATAATGAAAAAGATCTCATAGTAATGTTCTGCATTTACAATTTCACCAATTTTGACAAGATCCCCAACGCCACTGGGTAAACTAAAGCCCCAAAACATGACAGAGCCTCCACTGTGTTTTACAGATGGCTGTAGATATTCACTGTTGTAAATCTCTCCTGACCTGCTCCATACATACTGACGACAATTTGGAGCAGAAATTTCAGATATGGAGTCATCACTCCATGAGACCTGTTGTCACCAATTTTCACTTCATGTCTTGTGAATTTCACATACTTCAGCTTGCCCGTTTTTCTTCTTTAAGCTTCTTGGCAGCCCCGCTTCCACTGAACAGTAGATGATCAAGGGTCAGATGTATCTCTCGGTTCCTGTGTCAGGCTTTTTTTTTCTTTGCTTTTTTTCCCCCCATTTCTTAAGGACATGACTTGGTATTGGTCATCTGCTGTAGATAGTTTTTGAGGCCTGCCACATACTCTTTTGACCTCCACCAGCTTCCTCAGATTTGTTTTTGTACACACTGCACACTGTGCTGAGATATGCCAGGTATTTGTTTGAGAGACTATATATACAAAAAACTATATTTTAAGATTTCCAAGTATAACATTAAGACTGTATTTCTAGTATACAGATCAGCCTCAACTCAAGCCTTCTGCTGGCATTCATCTAAAAGTAACGTATCACCTACAATAATGCAAACAAAGCACACACTGACATCTACATTCCCCAACAGCATTTGCTTGCCCCTGTAGGACAATAAGCCCTTCGACAGCACAAAAACTTCCCAATAATGGCTCGAGGTACACAAAAAAGACCGCAAGTCTTTGATGGAGTCTCCAACTTTCAAATCCTAACCTAATCATGTATCTCCAGGATTCTCATCTTAGGGAGTCCAAACGACAACCTCAGACATCAAATGTCCATGGTCATAGCTGTTTTGGAGCTATTATGGCAGCCTACTCAATATTATTCACATATTACACATATTATCGGCATTCTTCATTCTGTGACCGATCAGTGTGTGATCAGTATATTGTTGTTTTGTTTCACTTATATAGCCATGTTTATTCATGCATAGTAAAAGTTCAACAGCATCATATGAGTTTAAGAACTTAGAGTTTAAAGTTCAAAGAAAGTGCACCCTGCTTTAAAATTAGAAGTGTCGTCTGCATCGAAACGCAACAAAAGTAGAAGGCAATGTTTCTTACAGGTTGCATCAGATACTTTTGACTTGCAAAGAGAGTAATGCAAAATTGCATCAGCTGGTACTTTAAGCGATACATGGTCACACTGCAAGCTGCTGTGGTCATTCTTTGGCACCAAGTGATTTTTTAAAAATTTTTTTATTTTGTTTTCTACTTAAAAAGATGAATTCAGGGGGTTGTGATAACACTTCAACCATATATGTCATGTTTGCTGAAACAGTTGCATAAGGTTTGCAAGACCTCAACATGCAATATCTTGAGGGTAAGCTTTTATTTTCTTTTAAAGCTTTTAAATTATTAATAAATATCATGTTTTATTTCTACTGGTGGTATTAGGCATTAATGTAACATACCACTGTGAAAAAGGATTAGAAATGTGAAATTCCCAGATCATTCATCTTTCTTTGAACAGCAGTCTCCTTTTGAATGTACCATATGTGTCAAGAATAAGCTCTTTAAATGTTGCAGCAGCTTTTATTGCTGTGATTTCAGGATGGATATCAATGTTAATTTTTTTCTATGTTTTTTTTAATGTTTCTGGCATTCTTTTATGCCACTTTCATGTTGCAACAGGCATGGGCTAGCCCTTGTCTTGTCTTGAGTCTCATAAAATATTTTTTTTAATTGACTTTTATTCCACAGTGACAACCAGCAGCCCATTCTTAGTGCAAGGAGTAGTTAGAATATGACTGCTTACCAACTGTGTCTTACAATGCCCACTTTACATAAGGAGACTTTGATGTAAATAACGTTGTGTGAGGTCAAAAAAATCTCACAATGAAAGCCATCCATCTTCTTAACCACTTATCCCATTCATGGTCATGGGGGGAATGGAGCCTATCCCAGTTGACATTGGGCTGAGAGGTGAGGTAAACTCTGGACAGGGTCCCAGCCAACTGCAGGGCTAACACAAAGAGACAGATAACCACTGACACTCACACAGATAAAACCTACAGCCAATTTAGAATCACCAGTTAACCTAATGAGCATGTCCTTAGGATGTGGTAGGAAGCTGGAGAGAACCCATAAAGGCACAGGGAGAACATGCAAAATCCACATAGAAAGCACTCAACCAGCTGGTCGATTATAACCTTTTGATATTAAATAAGCAATTAATAACATGAACGGTTACATGGAAATCCTATAAAAATGAAGTACAGACACGTGTTTACGTAGTTGTTGGTAACAACACAACAGGTTGAATTGCAAGTGGCTCATTAGTAACCGATTTCCCAAACAAACCACAAGCTTTGCCTGATTATCAAACAAAACAAAGACACTGCAACTGGCTCCAATGGGCCAAGCTTTTTCTTTGGATGAGAACTTTAATTCAGTAGTCTATGACAGCATTCACAAAACTGTCATCAACCTCTCTGTGGAGTGGAGAGTTTACACTGAACAAACGGGTGCGCAGACAAAAAAAATGGAAGGAAATTATTCAGTAGTTTTCACCATCAGTACTGAAAAGCCCATTAAGTCTTTTTCTTTCCAGGGCTGACTCCCCTGCCCACCCACAGTCTGTTGGCTGCTTCACCCCGTTCTTATCTGTGGAATGAAAAAAAAAAAGAAAACAAAGCCACTGCCTCCTATTGGACAAAGACCTGCAGTTTTCCAAGGATTTGTGTAACGATTGTTGGTGGTGAAAATGGGTTGCTTTTAGAAGAATGAAAATGTTCAGCGTCATATGTTCAGACACAAAGTACAACTTGCATTAATGTTTTTATCTCTACTTTTATTTGTACTGTCTTTTTAAAAAAAAAGAAAAAAAATTACAAGTGCCAGGGAACCAAATAAGCGAGTGTTTACTGTCTGTCTCGACTCTGCTTTGAACCTGTTCTGTTTGTCTTGCCTTTTCCTCTTACGCCCTCCTTCTCTCTCTCTCTCTCTCTCTTTCTCCATCCCGTCCTGCCTGGCAAACAAGAGTGAGAGCGAAGGGTGAATTAATAAAGGAGGGAAAGTGGAGCATAACTCCCCGAGGTCGGTCTTTTCTGGGACACTCACACAAAGAAAGAGATCCACACGCACAAATGACAACACGATCTACATAAAGACCCTGACACACATAAATGTGAGGCCTGCGTGGCTTTAATGCGCTGATAAAATGAGACGAGGAGACACAGAGGGGCAACAATCCTTACATCCCATCATCTGCATGCATGTGGGAAGAGGGGGAAGAGGTGGAGTGAAGAAAATAGGAGACATGAGGAAGACAAAAGGGAGGAGAAAAGGGTGGGCAAAGAGACACGTGAGGAGGGCTGCATCGAGAGTTTTGCCCAAGGCGGTGAAACTCACAATGTTCCCATAGTCACTGTGATTCCTCCACTCTCATATCTTTCCTTCTCATTTCTTCCATGTTGCTCTTTTTCTTCTTTACTTTACATATTTGTGCTTTCATTTCCTTTCATGTCCCATTTCTTCTTCTCCTGTTCACTTTTCTCTCCCCTCAACACTTTGTCTTTTCCTTTCATGTCTTTATTTCCTGAAACTTCTTCTCCTCTCCTCCCACATGTGCCCTTCTTCCTTTCCTTCTCTCACCTCACCTGCCATTTCTTTTCCTTTTATTCCATTTCCTTTCCTCGCTTCTCCCCTCCCTTATTTTCTTTTTCTTTCTTCCAGTCTTCTTTCCTTTCATCTCTCCTTTTATTCTGCTCTCATCCCATATTTTTTTTGTTTGATTTCTTTGTGCCACCTCCTGTCTCCTTAACTGTCTTTCCTCTTCATCTTCGCCCTTTTTCTTTCACCTTTTCTTTCCCACTTTTTACTTCTTTTCTTTGCTCTTTTTTTACATCACCCTCAGTTATACCTTTCATCTCTGAAGTTTATGTATCTTTCACTGTCTTTTTCACCTTCTGGCATTACTGACCATCTAATAGACACACACACACACGCACACACACGTATATATGTGTAACTCTCCTGGTTTATCTGCAAATATACAGTAAACAATGTGAGAAGTTGCTTTATAGCCAGGGAGGGGAGTATTGTTTATCAGTGGCTTACAACAATAAAAGCTGTTAACAATTAAGCCTCCTTTAGCTAGAGAAAAAAGTCCCTGGGGACTTTCATTGCAATTCAAAGTGTTATAGTGGGCACAGTCAAACAAACACTGGGGATCAAGCCAGCAAGACTTCAACTACTCTCTGGATTTCCAAACGGATTTGCCAACCCCCCCCCCCCCCCCCCCCCCCTCCCCCCCCCCCCCCCCTCCCCCTCTCCC
>VVHJ01064677.1:13096-43785 GCA_015107715.1 Tylochromis polylepis
ACTTCAACTACTCTCTGGATTTCCAAACGGATTTGCCACCCCCCCCCCCCTTTTCCCCCCCTTTCTCCCTTTTCCATCATTCTTCTCTCTCAGGCCATCACTTTGTTTTCATCTCTCATTTTTTTCAAGCAATATGCTAATTAAAATGCAGATAACAAAAGGGCCGAATGAATGAAATTAACTGACTGAACAAGTGGGCAAAGCTCAATTTGTAAATTTATGGATGATTAAATGTTTACTACAGGATTATTTATGGTGCAAAAGTTAACTATGTTTTCTTTTGTTTCTGAATGCTGTGCTACCAGCAAGTGACAGGTGGGATTTTTTTTCCCTTTAATAAGCTGCTGCTAAATGTTGATATATGCCGACACATGCTAATGGTGGCGTAGGCAAATAAAGTTGAATAACAGAATCATCACTCGACTTTAATTAGGCAAAGCATCTTTCCTGTCTAAGTTTCATTTGTTCCACTCTAAAAATTACTGGAAACCAAAAGCGTGTCCAAGCTTGTTTCATTAGTCACAAAAATTACTTTAAAAACACCCATCTGAAAACAGAGATCAGCAACCCTCATCGTCATCGCAAATATAACAGATCAAGGTCATTTTAGGAAGGAAATAGAGACAGATTTTAAAGATAAGACTCACTCAAAGTGAATCTTTATTAAGATGCACAGAAACAAGCAAAACACGCAGTAAATTATGAAAAGCCATCCGGTCATAATACACCTCAGTGAACACAGTAACAAACAGCAGTCAGCATTTATGACTAAAACCTGCCTTGATCCTTGAGCTACTAGGACATATCTGAAATGTCTCAACTAAGAGGCATCCATTCCTACATTACACACCTATGGCTACCTACGGCTGGTGGCAAGAACCGAGAGCATTACCATAACGATATCACGGGCAAAGCACGTAATAGGCATGCCTGTCCACTATGTTCATTTCACATTTGCCTCTCCAAAGCGTAAAAATGAACATGCATGCAGTGGCTGCAGTACCAGCAGGGGGAGATAATATATTTAAAGCAAAGAAGTTTGTAGTGACCAAGGAAGGCATGAAGTACATTCCAGGGTCCTTCTATGCCAGCAGCGATTAAGCTAGGTGGCTAATATGTATTTACATGTAAATGTGTTAATAATGTCTCTTGAAACGCTTTCCTGTGATTATTTTCATGTTGCTTGAAATAAAATATCTCCCCCTGCTGTTACTGCAACTTCTGCATGCGTGTCCATTTTTACGCTTTGGGAAGTGTGAAATGGACACAGTGGACCTTCTGTGTGTTACATGTTTTGCGTGATACTGCATTGTCTTGAGACTGTCCATGGGGGACCCTCATCTCCATTATTATTGCATAGACCTAGCCAGTGGTGCTAAGTGTGAAACTACAGCATACCCTCTAATCCTTATTTTTTAAAAGGGGAACAAATAGCCCAGTCTGCCAAAACAGAGGTGCAGTCAGCAACCACAACACTAGCAACAGCACTGCTTCCCCACTGTATACACTGCAAAATCTCCAGTGTTAAATTGACACTAGAAAGTGTCTATATGTGTCCACTCTTTTGAGTGTTAAATGAACACTTTTGACAGTGTTATATTTTTAACAGTAACCTAGTAGGTGTTAAAGATTAACAATGACTAACACTGAGCAGTGTTGATTTTCTAACACTGAAATATTACTAGCATTTTTAGTTATTTTCCAGTGTTTTGTAGTGTACAGTGTGGGCATTAGCCACTCCCCTTCCTCAGTCTTCTTGAGTGTTTGCCAAAATTTCTTTGAGGCTGATCAAAAGTCTTGTTTCACAGCCTCACCAAACTCCTACTATACCCAGGTTTTTCGTTCAACATTTGCCAAATCAGCACTTTCCTTGGCTTGCTGGTACCTGTCAGCTGCCTCCAGAGTCCCACAAGCTAAATACGAAAAGATTCCTTGTTAGCTTGACAGCTCACTTTACCGTCATTTTTTACCATCTGGTGTGGAAACTGCTGTTGAAGGTAGGTGCTGAAGCTCTCCAGGACTCTGCCAGACGCTCTTACTACTGCTCAAACTCACTGTAGTTTTGGGTGTGCCAGGCCTCTCTGGGATTCTCCCCAGCCACCCGATCCAACTCCCCACCAGGAAGTGATCCGCTGACAGCTCGGCTCGCTTTGTACACGAGTATCCAAAGAAATGGCCAGAAAATTTGCCCTTTATAATATAAGTTTATATGTGGAAATCAGCTTTTAACAATCAGCTTTGATTTATGTGCCAACCTTGTTCTTTTCTTTATGACTTGTATTCAAGCATTTGGTCAGAATAACTGTACTGCACTGCACTTTTAAGATTAAGAGGTTGCATTTTCCATTACACACTAATTACCAAAAATGCTGGTGTTCATATAAAAAAAGAGCCTAAAGTTTTAACAGTTTTAGTTGTTGTTCGTTTTTTGACCTGTTAACACCCTCTTTGCTTCCAACACTAGTAAATCATGACTACTTCTACAAACATCTTCAGCAATCTGATTTTTTGGAACGACCTTGTCAGCTTAAGAAGGTTTGCAAATTAGATTTTTACAATCATACTTCTAAGAAATTAGGCCCAGTTTTGCATCCTCTGTAATCTTGTGTAGTTCACTCTATTTTTAAAAGAATAACTCAAAATTAGAAAGTAGCAAACTTTGTTTTTATGAAGTTTCAACACTTATGTGGGCATGGCTTTGCACCTTCCATCACAGAGAGTGATATGTTTGTCTTGACTCCCGAGTAGTGGTCAAAAGTGGAACACTAATCTCATTATAATACAGTCATAGAAATAATAGCCAATCAGAAATGTAAAAAAAAATACCTGATCAAATCTATTTATTTAACTCAATACATTTGTTTTTACTTCTGTCATTAAGATATGTTCATCTAACACTCGTGCATACACGCACAACTTCATGAAGACAGACAAAAGCAAGTCAAACTGCAGAAACACAAAGAAATGAGATGAATGAGGAGTAAGACCACAAAAGAGAAGAAATAGAGCAAGAAGTAAAACATATGGGAGAAAAAGTAAAGGAAAGAACAGAGAGTCAGTCAGAGCTAGAAGCAGTGAGAAGGAGAAAGAAAGAGAGCCTCTTGCAGAAGCCCAGGGGGTATCCTGCAATCCCAGAATGCTTTGCTCTAACCTACTTTGGTATTTCTGTTTCTGTCTTTGTCTCTGCAGCGCTCTGAGTGGGCTAGCTAACCCATACACAGTACACCAGCCCAAGTTTTGTATATGTGAGTGTTCTTGGATTCCTTTCCTTTTGAAGATCACATTAATTGGAATATGTATGTGTCTGAGTGCGTGTTGGGGACCTGCATGCCTGCAAGCAGTTGATTACTGAAGAGCTACTATTTGTGCTGTTAGTATGAATGTAGTTCAGTGTTCGTTTCTCTATGTGTCACTGGTATATATATATATATATATATATATATATGTGTGTGTGTGTGTGTGTGTGTGTGTGTATTTGTGTGTCTGTGCAAGTATCTGTAGGTGAATGAGTTTGTGTACTATAAAAGTGTATGCATGTGTGTGTGTATTTGATAGTCGTGCGGGCTGAGTGGGCAGCCTGACGACCAGCTCAGCAACACTCTGTTACCATGGAAACTAATGAGGAGTGCATAGAAAAGATGAGTGTGATAGAGAGAGATTGGAGAGGAAGTTTGATCTATCTCCGATCTGTCTACCTATTGTCACATATTAACATGAATAACTTGAGCAGTTTGTGCTTGTTAGTTTTATATATTGCCATAATTGCTGTAGAGCTCAATAATTCAGCCAATAAAGTTAATTAAACAGTATAACTTTGCAGCAAGAAATGTGTGGCAATCTATGCAAATGCTTACACTTCCTAAACTCTGGCCTGAATTGAAAGAAAGGATGGTTTCCAAATTCAGTTCAGAAACATGGCAACAGGACAAAGAACCCTGATCTCGACATCATGCAGTCAGTGTGGATAACATGAAGACCCCTTCGACACTGACATGGCCACAGAAGAAGAGCAGGGGGTTCAGTGGCTAGCACTTTTTCCTCACAGCAAGAGGGAACATTGCAGCTCCGTGTGTGGAGGTTGCATGTTCTCTCTGTGATTGCAAGGCTTTCTCTGGGAGCTCCAGTTTCTCCAACCACTGAAAAACATGCCACAATAATATTTTGTTGTTTCAGGACTCTCTTGCAAATGAGGTTCTTAATTTCAGCTTTCCCCTCCAGGTGAGTCTTTTCTCATAAAACGTAGAGAAAACTGTTTGTTTTGTTGAAGTTTGTATAACTGAGAAACAGGTAAGTTCCCCAGTGCCTCCCTCCTACACACAAACACAATCGTTTTGTAACATGTTAGGACATGTTGTGTTATTTTGCATTCATTTAACCAGTACACATGTCCTCATTTACCCAAATAACGGATTTTACTTTATCGAGGGTAAATTCTATTAGTGTGTTCACTCAAGGAGATGCAGGCTTACGTGTGACATCCAACACTGGAACCAGAGCTCCACCTGCTGCATACGAAGGAGCACACAAACACACACATATATTTGTATATTTCTATCACTGTGAGGACCTTCACGGGCACAATGCATTCCTGAGCCCAGATGAGCCCCTTTATGAACTTAAATAATCAATGCTAAATTCCTGATTGATTGCAACTCTAACCTATACCTGATTCTAAGCTGAACACTAAAACTCCAACAAACCTTTGATGAAATGCAGCAAAGTGAGGGTGAGCCAAGCTGTCTCCGCTCCCAAGCTCTAAAACTCCGACTGGTCCTCAAAGAGAAGAGCCATCTAAAAGTGCACACACACAGCTGTCAGTACTCCTGCTTGCTCACAAAACAGGAAGTGTGGATTCTTACAGGAGGACAGATCAGTGTAAACCCCATGGTAAGAGGCAGCACACGCGCACACACGCACAAAAGTCTCCTCTGTTAAAAAGATAAAACATTATATGCACCTCTGCAATCAGTTGCTTGTGGCTTGTGAACATACAAATTTGCAACAATGAACTTCTCCAACCTGTTTCCAGCATCAACCGATTCATTACTTTCCACACAGATGAACTGATGGGCCGCTCACCTGCAGATGGGATGTTTTTGAAATCTGTCAACTCTCTCCTGAGTGCATGCCAGCTTGCACGTAACTTTTAACACTTAAGCTGATCCTTCTGGCAGAGGATGGCCCACATCTTCCCAAAACACCAAAAAGGGCTAAACGTCTTTGGTAATAGCATGAAAGCATGTACAGTTTCTATACATGCATCAGTCCAAGATGTGTGCCACAGGAACATAAACACACTCTGTTCTGTGATATTTAGATAGCACAGAATACCACTGGAAAAAGAGACAAAAATGACTGATCCAGTGATCCCATATGACTAAGATATGACTAAGGACTTGGTGGCAGTAGGGAGGAAGAACTCCCATTAAACCTCTGGCAGTACCAGGGCCAGAGAGGGGCAGTTATCTACTGGGACCAGCTGTGGGATGAGAGAGGAAAGAGAAGAGAAAACATAAAAGAGAGTCAGAGACAGATCATGAACAACAATGTGAATAAAGCGCAAACCATGTGAGGAGAAGCAATAAAGTTTATGACGTGCAGTAGTGGAGAGTGAAAAAGAGATGAGTGGAGGAGAAGTGCTCACTACAACATGAGCACTTCTCCTGAACAACAGTTAATTATCTGAACAATGGAAAAGTACAACATTGATGCTCACAACGAGATGAAATAAAATAAGCGTGCATAAATTAGGTAGGTAACGTTTTTTGTTGTTGTTGGTTTTTAAAGGTAAAGGAAACAAAGTGGCAGCGTCCAGGGCTAAGCCAGTGCAGCAGTACTAAAAACTGCAGTGTCTTGAATAGTCTTGATGCATGCTCAATCATCCAGGTAAGTAGATCCCAAAAGGTTGATTCTGTTCATCTGGACGTAGTGTTTTCAGTGGGAGAAACGTTACATCACTCATCCAAGTGACTTCTTCATTCTCAGCTGACTGCAGGTTTCCCCAACCTTATAAACAATACATTTGCACAATAACTGAAACCAGCCCACTGGAGAACAATGGGCTGTGAGGTCAGTTCCTTGATCATTAATATGCAAATTGTCATGACCATTGATCAACAACCATTGATCAAAGCCCATTGAGCATTGATCAATGATCATTGATCAACACTACGTCCAGATGAACAGAATCAACCTTTTGGGATCTCTTGAATAGCCACTCGCGTCTGAAGATTTGCTAGATTTGCATGATAAAATGCCCAACTCCAGAGATGAAATTAACATGTCCACAGCCTAGCTGTAGACATGTTAATTTCAGCTCATTTCCCTGTTCATGAGGGATCTATAACAGTAAAATTCTATGATAACTCACCAGTTTATTTATGCTAAAAGTTAGGAGCATGGTCTTTTTGATTGACAAATATGCCGATACACGTGGGTATACTTTGACCTCTCTGCTAAGCTTCAAATTCCCTCGTCGTGCAGGGGTTTCAAATTCTAGTACTTTATTATATGCTACTTACTACTAATAAGCCGGTCTCTGTGTCTATTGAAGGCGAAGACTGTGCTATATCCCACAACAGGCTATAGGATTCTACAACCTGCTAACCAAATTAACAGATTACTTAGCACCTGACATACATATGGGTCCATACAACCAACATGGTGACAATCATAAACTTAAAGTGGAGGCTTCAACTCAGGTGATAACAAGCCAGTAAGTGACACTACAATGACAACATCCATCATTTAACACTAGAATTACTGACCCTTTTTTGGTGCAACCTATATACAGTCTATAGGTTGAAATGCATGTATAAATCTTTCTTTGTAAGAGCTCTGCAGGATACCTATGTGACTGGCCAAATTCCACATTCACCCATATTCATCAGCACTTTGGACCATCCTGATGATCATCCGGCCACATGGATTATTTAATACAGTTAATACTGAATAGAGCAGACAACAGATGGCATTCCAGTTGATGGGCTGCCAGAGCAAGCTGGTCCCTCCTTTTTCCCTCTTTTTCTTCAACTCTGAAATATCTTGAACATTTCTTTTATGTTTGGGAGTTTTTCTTGCACACCTTTACAAGCATATATAGTTGTCCAAGCTGGCAATCCCAAATAGTTCAATTTACCTTAGCAATAACTGTGAAAAGTCCCAGATGACTCACTCTGTCAACAGCATCAAATGCACGCAAACACCAACTCAGACTATGATTCACACAAATTTCCAGCAAATGTTAGCATCGTACAGAAGCAGCATACCAACACTTCACTAGTGACAGAAAGAAAAAAAATACAAGAGAAGACATCACACAAGTTAGTGGCCTGTGCTGTCCTTGCTACCGCCAACAACTCTGGAGTCTGGAGAGCCTCAGTGAGAGCCCACTCTTCCCCCCGTGGAGCTCTGTGAATGTGTATGTGTCCATGGGCATCCTGTGTGTGTGGGTGGACAGTGAAGCTGAGTTGTCACGTTGGGCAGAACATATCTGCATATTCATAACTGAGCATCTACAGCATACAAACCTGCACGCAAATGCCCAGGTGAACGCCAAATTTACCATTAAGGTAGAGTAAATAGCATTTAAAAAAACCCCAACAAAATGATGGTGATGAGATAAGAACAGCAGGAGGCAGATAGGACTGTGAGAGAGAAAGATATGGTAGAATGAAGGAGCAAACTGAAAGACACAATGGTGCACTAGGATGAGAGCGAAAGAGCGAGAGAGAGATAGCGGAAGAGAATGAGTGGTAGGAGACTCTGTGTGGGTTGACTTTTTCTCTCCCGGGTGCTATGGTAACCTACAGAGCTGAGGAGAGGAGAGAAGAGAAGAGGAGAGGAGAGGAGGGGAGAGGAGAGGAGACATATTCCTCCTAGAGTGACCTTGGTTAACCCTCTGAGTTTTCTTCTACTCAAGACAAGTCTTCAGTAGACAAAACAAAACATCTCAACAACTACTAGAGGAAGTTTAGTGATCTGACAATTTTCCGGGTCAAAATTTTGACTGTCCACTGACTTGCTCATCCATCTTGGTTGCCAGGTAGGCTAATGTCAGAATGCAAAAGCATGTGGTGACCATGTAAAATCATTATATTTGCTACACATTAGCTTGTCACAGGAGTGCGCTGCCTCAACCTCCTCTTGTTCAGTCCTGCAAGAGCTCTTGTGCCATACTGCTCTGTAAACAAAAATGATCGCAATGGAAGATAAAGCAAAAATAATTTGAATCACACTGTTGATAGATAGATAGAATTTTATTAATCCCTCGGGTAGGTTTCTTCATGTGTCTAAACCTGCAGTGGCTGTAAGTGGGTTTGTTTTTTGCTGGCAGGTGATATTAGATGCAGAGGCACACGCATACATCATGCATCAGGTGGATTTCCACCCCTGCAGCTATATTTTTAGATTGTCAGTGAAGCATTTTGATGGCACGTCTTTATCTACAATGCTTTGACTCTGAGTGGTTGTCTCCATTGTCTAAACAGTTAAGTGATCATAATCAGAGAGTAAAAAAAAAAACCTGTAGCTTTGCAGTCTTGCTAGCTACATTGCACAAATGTCGCGTTTCACTTAAAACAAGGAGAAATTTAGATTTTGTGTAATGAGCATCTAATTGTTGGTGATAATTCAATCTAATGAGAACAGTGTGTTTAGATGCTATATTTTTATCTACAGCTGCAAATATATACCTGTATGTTTTGCTCTCTGACTTTCGTTTAGATTTTTTTCAAACTTTGGATATTGTAAAAGCATACATGGTAAAGGAAGAAGAGGCACCCTTGAATACCAAATCTTATCATAGCAGACTGGTAGAAACAGTTTCCCCCTCCTATTTCTGTAATCAACCACCGAAAAACTGTTTGTGGGCGGACTTCTGCTTTGTTTGCTATTGTGACAGCTGAGGCCATAAACAAAGGAACTGCAAGGCTGTAAACATAACAGTTCTTTGTTCCATATTCTCTTCGTATACTGTCCGCCCTGGAGCGCAACACAGCAAATTAATCCTAACATGGTTCAGCCCGTGAAACAAGGTGTGTACTACGTCAGTAAGGAGCAGGGATGGGATCTGAGCCTTCTGAATAGGAGGGGGACGCTGTTTTATTGTATAATGTAAAAAAAGGGGGACAGTAATTATAAACTGAATAAACTGCACATTACTGATATATACATTTAGAGTCCAGATGATATACCAATTTTAACTATTAGCTGATATATCAGTATTACATTTATAACGACTGAAAAATGAAAATGAAAAAGTAAATAGAGACTAACAACAACAACCAGCTAATCCAAGCACAGTTAGGCAAACAAGTAATCAATGACTTCGCAACAAAATTACAAAACTACATATATAACAAAGCAAATGTTGGGGAAATCTATGTGGTTAAAAAAAATTTCTTTGGGGATTTTTAAATCCCCAAATATCGGTATTGGTCTTAAAAATCTTTTTTTTTCCCCTCACAGTTAACAGTTAAAAAGGAATATTGCTGAAGCAAGTCTAAATGTGCTAGTATTGTGTGGGTGTTTGGGGCTGAGTGTGGAGCCGGGCAAGATGCAAGAGCCGGGGCACATCCTGGGTAGGTCTGTACCTAAAGCCAGTTCAGAATCAAATATGAACCTATTGAGAAGCCTGTGTTTGAAGTGTGGGAGAAAGCCAGGGAAGAGGAAAAACCGCACAGGCACATGAAGAATCTGCAAATCCGTACAGAAAGTGTGAACCCTGAACCTTCAGAGCCAATCGCCATACCACGGGGCCTTCCTCATCTCTTTGTATTTTAACTTAATTGAATTTCAGTCTGGGGCTCCTCGGCTTGAACACGCTAGGTTTCTTTTTAGTGATCTCTGTTACTATCTTCCACCTCTGGTCGGGGGGCATAGTGTTATAACAGGCATGGAAGTAAATATTCTCCCTGCACCTGTGAATGTTAACCAGTCCAGGTACAGAACCATTTTGGCTGTGGATAACACATTTTCTCGAGGAGACTGGTGCTGAGATAACAGTGGCAATTGGTCTCAATATAGCAGAGAACATGCAAGTAGAAATGTTCTCAAAAGAGAGTGAGAAAAAGAAGCTGTGTAAGCCTAAGGGATGACTGCAGGCCAGCATGGCTTTCATACCCATGAGACTGTCGCTGTTATTCTGTTATTCAATAATAAAAAAAAGGATCTTGGTGATTTTGTCTCTGAAATTGCAAACTCAAACATGTTACAAGATTAAACAGACTGTCTGATTGTCTGTCGTATGATTGTGTTGAATCCTTAATCTGCACAGTAATGACACCTGACAGATGCTGTTTATCTGAAGCTGCAGGACGATCAGAAGCATCGATTATGAGCTGTTGTTTGCTGATCGCAGATTAACGTGCTTACATGTTTTTCAGCAACGGGAACTGTTGAAAGCTCATCACTTGAATGAGTCATCCTCTCCGAGTCTCCTTAAACTGTGCCAGCGTTTTCTTTCTGCTGGTTTTATGACTTGTGACAGAAAAATTAAATATCTTTTTTTTTGTTTAATATTGTGGAAACCTGACAAGCTTTGTTTCTCTCATCTGTCTCCTCTTTTGTCTCTCGCTTTCTTTCTTCCCAGTCGCCGCTCATTTCTCACTGTTTCATAATCCTGCTGAGAATGATGCAACTATACAGTAACTGTACAGACAGACAAGCGCAAACACACACATAATCTTTCTAAAACCAGACTACTTAAGAAGCAATTCATCTGCACTTAACCTGAATTTTCTGCACAGATGAAAAATCTCTTCTTCTTTCTAGCACTGTTTCTCTTTTTCTGGATTGCACGTCTGTCTTCATATATGTGGGTCAGGATGCCTCACTTGTAACCGGGCCTACTTTAAGTCGATTGGTTTGCAGAGCTTTTCTTATTACGCTGATTAGACTTGTGTATCTACACTGAATGCTTGCTGATTTTTCCAATCCCCACAAACTGAAAACAAGCAGATAGATGCAGAAGCAGAGTCAGTAAAGCTAAAGCCTCTGCTTATTACTTTCAAATGAAGGAGCCTCTGTTTTTATTTCATCTAACAGCACTTAGTGATGTTTGAAGGATTTCAAAAATAAATCTAAGTGGTTTTCCAAGTTGCAACCATACCTTATATTCCAAGCGAAGGACTGCATGACCAACATGTGCCATGGGGCCCCACAGAGTATTTTTTCTTATTTGATAAACTAGAAATTAATTAGCATGATGGGTCCTGCATTTATATGTGATTTTGGTCCTCGGATAAAAAAGGAATTTTTAAAATCCAGTTTATTACTATCCATTATGTTTACATGCATTTCGCTCACAAACACATTTATTGTTTCTTTTAAACAACAACAACAAAAAAAGTAAAATCCAGGGTAGGCTTACTGGATGCAGTGAGCTTAAATACAATTGTGAGGCATCAATGTGGTACATATAGTGCATGATGGACAGAGTATGACGGGTGTGGCATTAGGCTCAGGTCATGGTCTCACATGGACTACTTTCTGTCCAGAAATGGCAGCAATAAAATGAGTCACTTTGAGTGAAAAGACAGCCATCGAGGGGACAGGGGCTGGTGCTGTATCGTTTAAAAAGTGGATAACAATGTACATTCACTGTGGTGCATTGGGCCTTTCGTGACATCAGATATCGTGCCCCAAAAGAATTTACAATGACAAGATTATTGTCATTCTATGAGTCAAAATTAACCATAACTGTTGTTATGTGCTTTCTTTTTTTGAAAATTAGACTCAAAGTGCAATGAGGTTGCCAGAGGCTGTAACTAAACTCGTGCTATAGTAGCATACAAAAAGAACAATTACACGATTATCCTTGACATATATGGATTATTGACACAATATGTTTAAACTGTGGTCATCATCAATACACCCCAAGGTGGATCAATAAAAGAAATGGGAAAAAAATCATCATTTTTAACTCTTTTACTAGGCACAGAAAAATGCTGTTGTATTACAGCATGGGCCATTCAGCGGGTATTCTGGCAATCCTGTGGGAAATTACAAACTACAAGTTATTTCACAAATCTTTGAAAGTTTTCTATAAACTGCAACTCCTTTTTCTGACTTGAACATAGATACCAGCTTAAAATGAAGGCCCCTTATCAAAATGGGCCTTTTCCATAACAGTCATTTTGACTTGTCAGAGTAGCAAAAGAACAGATGTTACCAACCACATTAACAATACATCTGTCCTGTTTAAGTTACCCACGAAGCCATGACAGTGTCACACTGACCTGAAATCAAAGCAGCTCAGTGAGATGGAACAAGCCATTAGCCTGTGATGAATATGTTTCAAAGTGTCTTCTGTGAGCGAGTACGATCATACTCTGCTTCACCACAGTTGAGATGATTTAATCTATGTTTTGCTCTGAAACAACCTATTTCAGCTTTTCACAGGATATGTTCCCATGATCCGGTTTCTCTATGAGGTCACACGATGGGGGGTATCAGAATGTAGCTGCGACCATGTATATGTCAAAGGCTTGGTGCTGGCACCAGATGATCAGAAACATGCACAATTCTAGTGCTCCCATCTCACCAAAAAAAACCCCCAAACAAACAAAAAAACAAATATATGGAATTTAGAAATAAAATATAGACTACAAACCACATAGCTGCTACAGTCCAGGGCTCTGAGACTGAGTTATTGTCTGAATATAAACATGCAGGGATTATAACTGATGCCTTTTTCTCTTTTTTCCTGTATATTCAAGCAACTGGTGGAAAAAAGTCCCCTCTCTCCTTTGAGGCAAGAAAGAGACTTGTGGCCTCCACTTTAATGTCAGTTTTGGATTAAGGTAATCTCATTTATATGCATCCCTCTCCACAATGCTTAGAAACACTGGATACTATCTTTATTACAAACCTGAAGCCTCTCACCTTAAAACTCTCACCCTTGTATATTGCATGCTTAGGCTGGATGGTCAGCTCTGACATTTCATAAACTCAACCTCTGGTGCATTCTTATTTATAATGCTATTCTTGCTTTGCTTGCACCTTACTTGCATTCATTAAAAAAAGTGTGAAAAGCCATCCCAAAATGAAGACCATGTGAATGTGCAAACCCAGTTGGCATTAAAGGGGAGGATTGTATTGTTTAAAAATTGCAGTTCCTTCTTTAGAGAATCTGAATGTGAATGATTATCAGACAAAGTAAAAAAGGGGTTTGCTGGCCTGCCCCAAACTTCATAGTGCAGTCCCTTTGGTAACATGTCTGTGTGTCCAGACCTAATAAATCTTAGTGGCAGAATATCCTACACCTTTTAGATCCCTACATCTCAGAAGAACCAGTCTAAAATCTTTCCAATCTTTCAATTTGCATCAAACCTTCCCAGATTCCCTGTAAGTCTTAATTAGCAGGTTTATGAGCAACAGTACACATCTCGCCGAGAAATACAGATAAAATCAAACACCGCACAGTTAGCTGTTCAAATTTGAAAAAACACCTTCAGACAATACGGACACAGCTGAGCAGGTTACGTACAATGCAAATCTGTATGAGAGTACCAGTTATACTGCTGAAGCTTCAAACGTTGCCATGCAACATATGCTGTTGCAGCTCTGACATTGCCATTGGACTGTGGGATGTAAAAAGTATATCCCACAATGCAGGCATAGGAGTGTCGTCGTGACCAGATCGACTTTAGAAAATCTCTGTGACCTTGAAACCAGACAGGATAATCATCTGGATATAAATACATACAGACAGTAACAACAAGGGCCCGTTCTAGATAGCAGGTTTGACTTCATTTAGTTGATGGACTCAGAAAATAGTTTATCTAAATGTTCAGTTGAGTGTGTGTGCATGATGAAGGGAAATTTAAAAAAAAAAAAGGTATCATGATGCTCATATACTATGAATCACCATGGCAATAATGAGCACAGCCTCCATTTTAACCCACTGGAGGAAACTATTAATACGTGGCAGTACACATTCATCTTTAAAACACAGCATCAGCAGTGAAGCAGCCCGAGTTAGAGAAAAGTAAGTTTAACAGAAGTACACTAGTCCTGAAGTCCTGCTGCCTGATTTCAAATTCATGTGTAACCTCATAAGGACAAGGTGCCAATAGCAGCAAAAGATTAATGCTCTCCTATACGATATCAGCTGTATAAATAAGGAAATGAAATGGTGTGTCAGATGGCTCCTTCAGGCTCGGGAGGAGGGGAGGAGACAAAAAGGAACTTGTGGTTTGTTTAGGGAAATATGCCAGAGAGCAGATAGGGCTCACAGAGTGAAAGCACAGTATAACTCGTGCAGAGTTAAAAAGATGCCCATTCCTAGAAATGAAAACTTTCCCTTACCTCAGAGCTGACACACTGGGTTTCACTGAACTGTGTGTCTGGATGCAGAAAGGACAATCTGTCAGATGAAACAGGCTCCACGTATCCCAAGGTAGCACACTATGGAACTAATACTGAAGTTAAGCCACAACAATCTGACTTTATAATTTTCCATCTTCTGCCTAAATCAGTTTGAGACGACATTTAATCTTATTGGCTACATTAATCCATCAATCCATCAAAATCACAATAGCAGTCGCCTCACGGCACTTTATATTGTAAGGTAAAGACCCTACAATAATACAGAGAAAAGTCTTACAATCAGATGACCCCTCTTTGAGCAAGCACTTGGCGACAGTGGGAAGGAAAAACTTCCTTTTAACAGGAAGAAACCTCCAGCAGACCAGGTTCAGGGACGGTCAGCCATCTGGTGCGACCGGTTCGGGGTGAGTGGAGGAAGACAGGCCAAAAGCCAAAAGTGGAAGAGAGCCATTGTATCAAATCCAAATATTAGAAGGCTTTAAAGAGTTGCACTAGAAACTGCCCATGATGCTCCTCCTTTGACTTTTCACACATCCATATTAGTGTCATCCAACACCAGAAGCTATGAATCAAGCTATGTGATATGAATGCAAAGCTGGTTCAATTTTCAGACTTGTTTTCTTAAATAAAAGCTATTTCTTTATATCTCAACAACTGAGTATGGCATTAATTAGAGTTTTGCACCGCCTGTTGCCACTTACACAGTGTCACTGACACACAGTCATCCTGTTATCCAACAGGCGTGCTAAAACATGACTGCCATGCTTTTACCAGTCAGCACTGATCAGGTGATATTCTGAGGTTAGCCCTCAAGCTGCAATCACAGGACTATGCCAATGTTACTTTACAGTTTGCTAGAAGAATCCCCACAGCTGAGGGGCATCCCAGTGAATCTGTGGGTTAAGGTGAATATCTCAGTACTTGAGAATTTGTGGGCAGAAATTTGACTTGCAGTCTCCCCGATCTCCTCGCTTTCTCTTCCTGTCATCTTTCCCTGCAGTGCTCTGAAAACAAGCAGAAAGCAAAAACGAATCCCAAAGCTTTATATCTGCAGTAGACAGAGCTGTGAAGAAGAGATGGTTCCTCCTACGCAGGCAGGCAGACAGGCAGTAGCTCTAGAGACCCAAACACCTCCAACTGTAGCTACTCTCATGCTATAGAATATCTGATTAGGCCTCAGTGATGGCAAACAGAAAGCAGCCTCCGTCCGAGCTGCCATCCCGTAGATTTATTCTTTAGATTTGTATCTGCAGCGAGCATCTGAATTCCGATATCAGACCTGCAGTCACAAAGATAACAGATTACAGTGTTGTAAGAAATATTAGGTCCAAACTGTAACGGGTATCGCTAAAGGTTGTCTGCGTCAAACCCCAAAAATCTGTTAAGCTGCAACATTAGCGAGGAGACAAGATGGAGTTTTATGAGTGGCGTGAGTCATTTCACATCAAGATGGTTGGCATAGAAAATATCGCCATTCAGGAGAAGATGCCAGCAGGCTATCAGTATAATTCTTACTGAAGTCAAATATTTCTGATTTGTAGAGTTAACATGAGTCGGCTGAGTCTTTTCTGTGCTTTCAGCAGGTGAGAACTAGCATGTTCAAAGAACATGCTGAGAAGACAGACTAAACAGGAACACTACTATTCATCACATACATCTGTATGATTTGTTTAAATTGTTAAGACTTTTTTTTAGTGCTATACCACTAGATATTCTATGTTTTAGATATTCACTCCAGATATTCAACGTTTTTGGATCTAAATTGAAGGTTTAGGTTATTTTACTTCAAGAAAACAGCCCCCCAAAAGCAGACAAGTAAGAAAATAAATAAATAAAGACTTCCTCCTGCTGAAAGTTTTCACACCTGATACAGAACAGCATTCAAGCTTTTGAGGTGTCCTCAGGTGGTCGGGAAGAGGGGGCTTGCAACATTAGAGCAGCCGAGCAGAAAGCCAAGTCCCTGATGGTGCAGAGCTGAGTCCTGAGGGCACAGAGGGAAAGCCAGCTGTCACCTGGCCCGAGGTTCCTAATGGAGGTTTTAGGAAGTCCTGGTGGCACAGACGCCAGGCGCTGAGAGCAATGCAGACCTCGCGCATGACCCGTCTCTCTTTATGATCTTTAAATTGCATGGAAAGGATCAAACATTTGCCTGCGCACAGCAGTGAAGCACAGCTGAGGCCCAGCAAAGCTTTAAACTGAAAACAGGGTGATGCAGTCATACATATACATAAAGAGGTATGGGTAACTCGGTGTAAATTTCCTTTGAAGATCAGCCTATCCCATTAGAAACTGCCTCTGTGTCTTTCTAGGTTACAGTAGAAAGGAAGGGAGCAGTGAGGTTTCTCTGGACTGGTGAGACAGCATGGTGCTGCACAGCTCTGATACAAGAGTATAGATGAAGTGTTATGTAATTAATACTCCTCCTCCTATGCAGATACAGTAGACAAGCCTTAAATTTCTGGCCTCAGCTATAACTGTACTCTCGATACAGCTCACATATACAGAATCTTTTGACTTACCCTGCCTCCTATATCCTCACCCAGACCCAGCAGTTCTTACTCAGCTAAAACATTTGCATACCTGAGACTGTAGAACGGGCTTAATGTGTGATGTAGGTTTCATACAGTAACACCAAACAGCCTTGTACAGCCACGCAGGATGCAGGAAAATCTGCCTCAGGCGCACACACCTAACATACAATCCAGAGACCCCCCTCCAGTTTACCTGCTATCCCATATTTCACAGTGCTGGCAAGGACAGGTGACTGACTAAAGCCAAGACACAGAAAAGTAGCATGCGGCTTCTCTTACCAACAAATCCCCCCCTCGTTGAAGAATCCTTCCTTTCCTCTCCCTTCAGCCGGCTTCTTCCAGAGCTCCAGCTTTCATCTTTCCAGCAAAGCGAGCAGGAGGGAAAGAGTGAAGGACTTCAGATAATTAGCATTTCTCTTGCTCCTCTGTTTTCTCTCCTTCTCTCCTCTCTTCCAGATTTCGCACAGGCTCCTGGGGGGAAGCAAGAGCATCAGTGATACACTGCCGCGCGCTCCGCTGCAGGAGGCTGGACGTCAATCACACGGGTAACCTAGGGAACCGCTGAGCCCGCCTCCTAGCCGACCCTGATTGGTCGGCCGTCAGAGAACCAGAAGTCACAAGTTCTCGCAGATCTACAGATGGGTGCTGAGAGCTGTGGTGGGCTCAAGTACACTGCCAAAGAAAACAGTAGTGGATTGCAGTACTTGTGAACTCTCTTTCTCTCCTATCTCTCCGTGTCTCTTTCTCTCTCTCTCTATGACTTCGGAGCCGACTGCTTTATTTTACAGTTGCCTAGCAACCCACTGGCACGTGTGAGTATGTGGTGCAGAGCAGTCGGAGAGATGTGGGAGAGAAAGAAGGAGTTCAAGTCCTCAGCTCTCTCTCTGTCGCTCTCTCTGTCAGAGGTGTGGATGGGTGTTGAATATTTCAGCTTTCAGCAGCCACAGCATCCCTTCTTTGTTTTATGGAGGTTATTGTTATTGTAGCTGGGCAGACAACTGCATGTGCAGCCCTGCAAAGTACTTGATGTTTGAGGAGTCATTTTTATTCACTTTAACTCAACACAAAAACTTTTTTGGCTTAAAAGAAAAAACAAACAAACTGGGATACATCCTAAGCTGGTATTTATTACATCAATGAAAAACTTGGATCTTATTAAAGGTTTAGGATTTTGAAATTGCTATAGGTGTATATGTGTTGTATTCTTACATGCTCACACTCAGTGCGCAAATCAGAGTCTGTGCTATGCTAAAAAGCAAATGTATACATTAGAACTCGACAAAGTGTAAGTGTCTTATTTGCGTGTAGATTTTTTTTCTGTTTAAAAAAGGAATGCAATATGTAAATATGCCCCCATTTTAAAGAAAATGACATTTTTTTGTGCTTGCTTCATTCATAAAGAATACAAGGCTGAAGCAGACGTCAGAGTCCACCATCCTGAAGTCCAAAGAGAAGAAGCTTTTTCCTCACACCGTCATCTGGACTTTAGGCAGTACTAAGACTGAGGTCATGAGTTCACAGGCAGTATCCCACCACTGGACTGAAAAGAAAGTATCTAAGTGTCACTTTCTACTCATTCATTTACTACTTGTCTGACAGATCAGTCAGTCTAGTGGTGTGTCAATAGAACTGAAAGTGCTGTATGAAAAGCTCCATTACATACGCAGGTATGACCAGGCAAGTGCATCTAAATATTAAAGGCAAAAGAACACAGTGCATAAAAATAGTCCGACTGACTCATACACAGTGGTTTTACTCCAGTGATATTACTGAATTTTTAATGAGTAATCAGAATTTTAAGCAACATTTTTTAAAAATGTATAAACTGTTGATTATTTGGTTGTTAAAATAGTTACAAAGATATGCACCGTTGACCAGGAATAACACCATCACACTAACTGCTTTTTAAACCTGATCAACTGTCAAGAAATCAATAAAGGTACTGACTCTTTTTCTACTAGTATGTAAAGTGGTTTAATTTGATAAAACACATATATTTTATAAGCACTTATCATTTTTTTGGTAAATGTGTGAAGCAGATAGCATCTAAAAGTGTCAAATAGACGTAAGAGTGGAGTAAAAAGTGCAATACTTCGTTGAAATGTGGTGAAGTAGAAGGACGGTGGCGTAACTCATACTCAAGCACTTTAAAATTAATACTCTGCTTGACACAAGATGACCGACTGAAGACTGAAGTACATTTTAAATTGAGCTGAGCTCGGCTGAGGTAGAAAAAGGAAAAAAATTTGTGTGCAGCTGGTATGTGACTGAGCTGAGGCAGACAGAGGTTTGTCCTCTAAAGCTGAACATTTTCAGAGGAGTTTCTGTGAAGAAGATAGCTGTAAAAATCTCTCAAAGGAGCTGACCTGATAGAAACTGCCCTTGTAGAGTCGTGTACTAAAAACCAGACTTTTCATTCAGTTTTTTTTTTTTCAAAGGAGTTCACTTCTCTGCAGTTTACAAATTATAAGTTGGGTGAATACTTAAGGGCATTTCTGAACACTTTAATGTAGTCGAGATCATACATTATCTGGTAAGTCATTATTATTAGATTCATGCACAGTAATTAGAGTTGCGGAGGTAAAGGCCCTTTTGTTAATGCAATGGAGCCAGACTCCAAGGGTGACAAAACATCAGACAGTCTGACAGTTAAAATAAAAGCCATGATTATTCAAATGGACAGAATACAGTTATTGTGTCAGTTCAACAGTGATAGAGATGAAAAGTTTTCTGTTTGTTTCAAATGCAAGCATATAGTGTAGCTATTTCACTCCAGATTTCTTGTGAAGGATACACCAAAAAAAAAACACCATCAGGTTGAACTAAAAGTACTTTGATACATTCATCTACAATATAAAATGACATTATTTATGAATAATTATTTGAAAGCAACTCATTAGACCCTTATAACACAATCTCGTGATGTGTAAGTTGCCAACAAATACAAAAATCAGCAACTCAGTTTATTTATGTCACCATAGAGAACCAATTCACAACAACAGTCATCGCAATCCGCTTTATATGGTAAAGACCCCACAATAATACTGAGAACACCCCAGCAATCAGACAATTTCCTATGAGCAAGCACTTGGCAACAGCGGGAAGGAAAAACTCCCTTTTGATAGGAAGAATCCTCCGGCAGATGCTGCTGTGACTAGTTCGGGGTGCGGGAGGAAGAAAGGACAAAAGAAAAAATGTGGAAGAGAACCAGAGTTTAATAATAGCAGAGAGTAAAAAGAGGCGAGTGAAGAACAAATACTCATCGCATCATGAGAATCCCCCAGCAGCCTAGGCAGCATAACTAAGGGAGGGTTCAGGGTCGCTTGATCCAGTCCTAACTCTAAGCTTTATCAAAAAGGAAAGTTTTAAGCCTAATCTTAAAAGTAGAGAGGGTCTGAAGGCTTAATCTCTGCCACCTATTCTACTTTTAAATATGCTAGGAACCACTCGTAAGCCTGGAGTCCGACAACAAAGTCCTCCATTGAAGTGATGTGGTACTATGAGGTTTTTTAAGATAGGTAGGGCATCTTTAGGTGCAAAGACATGTTTAAACCCCTCACGAAGGACAAAGCACAAAGTGTGGATCCAAAACAGACAAGGAGCCCTGACTTGGTGCAGGTATGCCTGTCAGCAAGGTAAAGGGCTATTAGTAAGTCAAATTGAAACTACCTTCTGGGACACCAGATAAGAAGGAAGAGTCCAGTTACTGCAATCTATAATATAGTTGTTCTTTACACGTTACAGTTTAATATTTTAAATAAAAATGCAAAAACAATTTGGTATTTAGTAAAAGCTGAGATCATAATGTATCCCTGTGCAACTCTACCACTAATTTTAGCCTCAGAAAATACCACAAAACTAAGTCGGTGCATCTCTAGATTTACTACAAAGTCAAACAGTTCAAGCTCCAAAGACACTGAAGGGCTGGTTGGACTGCATTCAGTTTTACAGGTGTAGCTGATAAACTGAGCGCTACAGCTGAATATTTATCAAATGTGTCACTACTCAAGATAAGGATGACACCAGTGAGTTTTGTCTAAGGCTTGATCTTTTTACCACTCTATTAAAATGATTTTAGGTGTCATTCGTAGAAACAGATGCTGTGGGAGACACTGCTTGTGTATCTTTGTGTCTGCAGCTCAGAGTTCAACAAAGGAACAACAACAGGTGAAGAAATGCTGATGCTGAGCCAAAGTCATCGAGAGCAGAAGACAAACCAGTGTCTGATCAGACAGATGGTGCTGCTCCGCAAAACCTCACCAATCAGGTGACTCTGAACTGCAGCCCAAACAAACCTATTATGCCATCAGCTATCAACATCTAAGAGATTAAAAAAAAACAAAAAAACATTCAAAGGATAAGCCGTCAGACCCCATCAGGAGGAAAAGACATCACAGCAGTATTTTGTGTGCATAAGAGCATTTTTATTGTGTCATTTTACCCAGCACTGCAGGCACTTTATGGGCTTTGATTAAATATTCATGCTGGAATATCATTATGTCAATCAAGACGCACCGAGAGAGCTGCTTCTGATGGGAGTCAGACAAATTCACACAAGGGTAAATCAGTAAAGCTAATATTTACGTGAAGTTTTATACTAAATTACAAAACGATTTCCCTCCTCTCACTCTCTGTTTCACAAACTGAGGATGCCGACTGAAGAAAATCTGCCGAAGTGGTCAAAAAGGAGCAGTGATGCTGTGGTGTGCTCTGTTTCCTGCAGAACCCTTCTTTCTCATACTACACACCTTTTTTCTTTTTAAAGTGCTAATACACACACAAGCTTTGAAGTATGTGTTGATACTATCAGTGCTCGCATTTCTTATATTTTGTTAAGGCTCTTTAAAAATGAAGTCATGGGCGAGTACAAGGTCACTTTGGATGAAGATGGTACGAGACACGAGTACATCTTAATGACGGTGACAAATGAGATTAATCTGTCTGCTCAGAGATGCTGAAAAATTAATGCTGTGCATAAATCCATCTGTTTCTAAACATGTTCTTAGGCGAGCGAGCGTCAGCTGGGTCACAGTGAGCGACTGAAGGAGATGAGGGAAATGGCGACAGTCCATGAGCGCCAACTGGCTGTGATGCTTGCTCATAACCAGCAGTTGGAGCAGTACAGAAATGGTGTGGAGGAATAAAATACCATAAGTTGCTCGGGACCGGTGATATCATAACATTATCAACATACAGAAAGTATCATACAAAGATTTAAAGTATCATGTCACATTTGACCTCTGACCTCTCCATCAAGGTCAATAGATTGATCTGAAAATCAAAGTTATAAAAATGCTATAGAGCTATTTAAAACTAAACTTAGCACAAAAAGTAAGGAAATTTGTGTTTGGTGGATTGTTTCTTTGTTGTAACAATGTTTACTGGCTATCAATCATATGCTGTTGGAAAGCCTGTTTATTTTCCCTTAAATGGAGCCACATTTGTCAGGAAAATGCATTTGTGGGTTGAGCAGCAGAGTTGAGTATGTGAGTTGGGCCCATTAAAAACTTGCCAAATCCTCTCTGGTAATGTCAGACAGCTTATTCTGCTATTGACTCTTGTTGTGTTGTTTATTAAATTGTATCATTGAAGTCGGAAGAAAAAAGAGATATTGGCCATTGAACTGTTTATTTATTTAACAAGCACCGGCCTCAGTAGCATGTGGAAGAGCCACACACAGCCACAGCAACCTGGCACCTCCTCCTCATGCTGGTCATCAGCAAGTCAACCAGTGTGGCTGTGCTGGTCACTCTGGCAAGAACAGCACTTCCAAACTGATCCCACAAGTGTTCGAAGGGGTTGAGGTCAGAATTGCAGACAGGCCACTCCATCCTCTCACTCCTAAATACTGGAGCTAGTCTCTGATAAACCCTACTGTTGGAGGACAGAATTTGGTTCCAGACTGTGGAGATATGGGATTGCCACTGGTTGCAGAGTCCCCAGTGATGACAAGCCTTGTTTTTCCAATAAAGGAGACACTGCCTCACACCAAAATCTGTTACTCTATTGGTGCAGCAATCAGCATTGCAGTCTCTGCGTCTTCTCCACACTTTGATCCAACTACCATAGGCAGAATCTGGACTCATCGCTGAACATAATGTTCCTCCACATGAGACCAGAGAGTGGCTGTGTCAAGTCAGCACCTGGGGTACCCAGGTACCTTTCCAGCAACTTATTTAATCTACTTTTCTTTAAAATACTAAAATAAAAAGTAATAAAAATATTAAACTGTATTTAATTATTTCACATTAATGATTGCTAACAAAGACTGATGGACTGGGAGGAAATCTACACCATTTCATGTATTGGTCTGAGCAGGGATATAGTCACAGATACAAAAAGGATATTCAAACAGAAATCACTGCTCATACAGTATTTTTCATACAAGAGACATATTCTTTGTATCTAGAACATTTTTTCTAGCTACTGGATGAGTCAGAGCATCAATTATGTATTTCATTAGGGGGTAGTCCCTCATTGTGGTGTCTGTGGTAGACTAAATTAAATTTCCTTTAGTAGGGTGGATTCTGGGTGGGAAACCTTCAATAAATGGCACGGTAGGATCTAATTTCGATGGTCTGTTACAGTGCTTTTGTTTTGTTTTTGTTTTTTGAGTGTGCAAGAGGACTCTTTACCTGCCAATCAACCAGTTACTCTCCAGCATAAAAAGATGCATCACAACTACATTTCTTCTGTGGACGGTCCTCTGTCTGTCCAAATAAACCATTTTTCTCCATTTCTCTTGCTTAAAAAAAACAACAAAAAACGTGAATTAGTTCTCCTTTTATGAGGTTAAACCACGTTTGTGCTGCAGAGCCCCGCTGTAGGCATACACTGCAGTCAGGCGGGTCAGATCCAGCCACTGTGGTACAGATGATTGATCTGCAGGCAAACACCCAAAGCCTGGAGAGAAATCAACCACCACCAGCAGCTGCCACCGCCAAGGCCAGAAAGAAGACTAAGAATCAGAGTGATCACGAAGAGAAAATATGTAGTGCTCATCACTGTCTAACCCTCTGTCAACACAGCTGTACTCAGTGAAGCCTCTACGAAGTTTACTCAGCTTGATTTTTCCACTCTAAAAAGTCATTTCCTCTTTGAAGTTTATGGATATCAGATTCTGGTCTAACATTTCTTTCCTGTGATTAGTTCTAACACCCAAAACACACTGATAAATTAGAGGTGTGTATAGAGGCAACAAAGAAGATAATTGAGATATTGGTTTAGGTTGCGGGATCCAGTGAGCCAGAAAGAAAAAGCATTTCCATGGAGGTGGAGCAGTTTTTGCAATACCTTTCTGCTAAATCTGTTCTTGGGTAGTTGTTTGAAATACAGAGCAAATTACATGCACTTTCTTGAATATTTACTGCAGAGTTATGTGCCAGTTTTTGGAAGAGAATTGGCAAGTACCAGGTGTTAGCATGGTTATGTCAGCACAGGGGAATGTTTTTAAATTACAGTACTGGACAAAGAGCCACACTGTTAAGATATTTTAGTGCTACAGGTACATGATTAGACTGATAAAAGTGTGACAGTGCCTGAATCTGCTGAAATTAATCACAGAAATACAGTACATATCCTGCTTAGTTACAGCTGCCTTGTCTCCGTGTGTTCTACAGCTCCAGTGACTGAGACCGAGCTTGAGTTGATTTAAAGAGACAAGCTTCATCAGGTTGCCAGTTTGCAGGTCAGGACTGAGAGAAGGAAAAGAAGCAGGAAAAGGAAAAGCTCCCAAGCCCAGGATTCCACCTTCTCCATCTCCACTTCAGGAAAAAGAGCCACATTCATGTACCCCTTCCAGTCAGGATTTCCAAAAGACCATGAAAGACAAACAAAGATGTTTCATTCTGGACAGTTTTAAGTTCTAAACTTCAGTTTATTGCTGGTGATTTTCTGTGACAATAATTCAGAAACTCAACTGCTCTGGTTTCCTCAGCTCAGGACTGAATCCTTCTCCTGTCCACAGGGAGGATTTGTATTGGACTCTAAATCCTCTTGGTCCAGCCTCCTGTGACCCTTGGTCAGTTTAATTTTACACACTATCCACCTATCTAAATGCAAATTTAAAAATATTTTTTCTTTACGTCATAAATTGAATGTTTATCCTACTTTTAACATACTTTGGGATGTAATTCTAAATTTCAGAACTCTATAGCGAGTCTACACTTTTGCCTCATTTTCCTGATTAGAAATGTATTTATTTATTGAATTTAAATGCTCAAGTAGTTCTCAAGTAAAACAAAAAACAAACCTTTCCTTGCCACTTTTTTCTTCTGACTAAATAACTTTGTATAGATGCAGTGCTGGTTTTGTTATTGTCTATGACCTGTTGTTGGGAGTTGCTCAACTGTTTACTCAAACGATCAGGATTTTGGACCAGCAACTCCTCTAACCCACTTCCTAACTCTTTCAGACCCACCCTTGCAAACTATACCCTCATATCAACCCTCCTTACCCAGGTTAGTGACTCAAAATGTTTAGAGATGTTTTTTATGGACAACATGAAGTAATTTCAAAAGGACTGAAGCACATCATTATATACATTTAGTCTTTTTTTGTAAGCGTACTCTAAACTCCCCCCCCCAATAGGCTCCAAACATCACCCTCCCTCTTGTAGCAAATGTGCAGGCAGCTAAAGAGCTTATTATATGTTGCCATCATAAATTGCTACATGAAATGGATGATTTGTTGTTTTTGTAACACTCTGGGATTGGGACTGGGTTTTTTAATGACTAAATATAATCTGTAGAGCACTTCAGCAGGCTTCAGATGTGCCAAGAAGGAACAGGCTGTTGGTGTTTATCTAAAAAGAAATATAATTAAAGCAGTAACTCGTCCTGAGTTTTATTCATGTGTAAAGATGAAATGTTAAGACTTGCACACTTGCAGGGGTACTCGAATTTCAGGAAACTGCATCCAACACCTGGCACAATTAATGAGTGCTAATTATAGATGTCCAAAATGAATCTTGAAAAGCACATTTCATTTGCCCGTATGAACAGTTTCATTCCAATTGGCTCATTAATAAACACTTCTGTGTGTCTGTCATGTTCTCAGAGCTCCACAGCAGCCACTAGAGGGTGCCAGTGCACAGTTTGTATTGCCCAGCTGAAAAGTAGCAGTATATTTATTAAGTGTTCAGTCATCCGTTTCAAGTTACAGACTTGGTTTAGGTACATGAAGCAAGTAATACTCAACTCATTGTCTCCTTATAAACTTAAGGTGAAAAACATGGAGCACATTTGGTATATCTGGTCAACAGCAGAGGTGGAGCCATGGAAAACCCTGACAATGGCAGCAGTGGCTCAATATAAAGACACAGCTTTGGTAGGTTAAGATGGCTCTTAATGTTTGAATTTGGTGCTGATGGTATACATTTGTCAGTACAGGGTCTTCGCCAACAACGGCCAAATTGGGAGGGGGGTGTGCGTGTGCAACTAAAAGGGTCCCATACAGTCCTTCACTGACTGCAGAGAACCTTCACCTCACATAGCAGGCAAGTCAGGGACTGAAAGATATGCCCATACAGAAAACACCCTTTCCTGTCTGCATTGATTTTACCGTCTCTTACTTTACTCTCATAAGCAGGCCTGAGAATATGTAGGTGGTGAAAGATTCTGTAAAATGGTTCTTTATACAATTTATACCATTCGAAGGTTGTGTACATTAGAGTTCATCCTTGATTAGCCAACAGTAACAAATATTGCATCCGTTCATAAGTGCATAGATTTTTCATGTGAAATAATGAAGTGAATACAGGTGTGACATTGAAGGACTGAAGAAATCAGCAATGCATGGTTACATCTGCAGATTCTTTATTTTTTTTTTTACTACAAGTATACAAAACCTTGACAGACAAATCTATGAAAATGGATCTTATTTACAGAAACAAGAGTGCTGAAAGGTGGATAGGGGCTGGACAGGCATGCTGTGCTGGTTTCTGAGATCAGTAACGAGGTGAAGACAGTCACGCCAGGGACTCGACGGATGCAGACTGGGTGGCAGACTAGAAAGAAAAGCAAGAAATTGATGTTAACATGAGACTACAAATTAGTGACAGTTTGTAACCTGCAGGTTTGCCAGATATTCACTGTTCCATTTGGTAAACATGGTCACAGAAGGCATAAGCTTTACTTGTTCAAGATTGCCTTCAGCTACAGCAAGATTGATGCTGTGTAGTTTAAGTGGATAAATCATACCAATATCCACATCATTCAAAGACCGAGAGAATCTCCTTTACTGTAGCTCAATTAAGGACCCACTCCAAGTTCTAGCACGTGTCCAGTTTTAACCTTTATGAAACTAAAGGAGTCTTCTTTCCACCAGAGATGACATTCAGGTATCGACTCCCGGCATCCAGCCCAGCTACAGTGGCAGTATCACAGGACAATCCTGTTTCAGAAGGTAAGAGATAAGCCTATCACTCGCCTCCTGTGATTTCCCCTCCTGGACTCCATTGCCGTTGCTGGCACTAGAGTCACCGCTGCCATTAACTGTGGCTTCCTGTTTCGCTTGTTTAGCATCAGTGTCCTTTACTGGGCTCTCCTCTGGTTTCCTCTGTGCAGAAACAAAACCAGGACAAGAGGGAGGAAGAGAAGACTGAAGGCTTCTGTACACAAACCGAAATTAAAGTAATCCATTACCAGTCATTAGGAAATAAAAATAATCACAACTTGATGAACCATGCACACAAGCCACGCCAAGTCAGAGCTTAATTTCAAGCATAACGCCCCATCTACATGCACTCACAGCTCTGGTTAGAAGCCACACCACACAGGCTTGCCACCGATTTGCAGAAAAATCTAAAAATGAACTTTACAGCCACAACCAGCAAAGACAGACCTCACAATACAAAGACAAGCAGAACATGCCCCAGCTTCAGTGCACTGATTGAACCCAGTACAATTCAACGGTGAAGGTTTATTCCTTCAGATTAAATGATTGGCATGAGAAAAAAGTCTATTTTCCTCTTCACTGAGAAGAAGCCAAAGATATTTGAGGGGGTTGGAGACATTAGAGCGCCTCACCTTTTTCCTGACGAGGTGAGAGATGTCAGACACCACTTTGGAAGATGAGGCACTCTCAGTTTTAACTGGAACCTGGAATACAGAAGTTTGTTACTTATTTGGCAGGACTCAAACTGCTTTATTTAGCCCATGGCACCATACATTTCCCTTACCTGACTGGTTGTTGCAAAAGCTGCCGATGAAGTGCTGCCATTTTCACAAAGGAAAGCTGATGAAGTTGATGCACCACCCTGCGAGAAGAGTCAAATACAATTTGAGACTACCAAACTAGTAAACCCAGGTTTAGTGAAAGACATGTAGAGGGTTACTAAATTTCACCATCCCGTGTACGCACTAGTGTCTGCTGGATGGCCTGTGAGGCAGCGCTGGCTGTTCTCTGGCTTTCCTTGGCATCCTCCACTTTTTCCCTGATGTCAGGCAAAAGCAGCTTCAGCTCTTCCAGCTCATTTTTCTCCTTCGCTGCTCCATCCGCTCCTTCTGCTGCATCAATGACCTCCTGCAGCATGGCTATACCGACAACCAGATCAGAAAGTCACAACATGGAAGACAGAACAAACAGTCCCAGTTGGTTGCAATTATGTTTTTGTGTTCAGTGGGTGTATTCTCCCAAAGAGATTCAGTGCTATTCATACCTACCGATCACTTCAGTCTCAGGTACAATTTTATTTGATTTCATATATTAAGCGCAAAAACAAAATATTCAGTTGTGGGGAGGAGTAAATGCTTACCTAAACGGGTCTCAATGACCTTTATGGAGCCGTTGTAGTGCTGGATGGCCTGACTGTACTGATCCATATAGCAGAGGGTAGTAGCAACGTGGTAGTGGGTCTCAGCCAACAGACGACTGTGCGGAGGCAAGTGTTTCAGCTGCAGGGCAAGACACTCCTGGAAGTCATCAAGTGCCTGGGGATAGTTACCTGGGTGGGCGGGGTATGACAAGCAGTGAGATTTGGACAGTGGAGGGCAGCAAGTCCACCTTCTGCATGACCAGCGGGATACCTGATTCAGCACTGACTTCTCCAAGTTTCAGATATGCCTGGGCTGCCATTAGCTGGTCCTCTTTGCTTTCCTTTCTGTGAAAAAGTAGTTTTAAATTGTAAGCTAGCCTCAGACTGCATTGCCAGTTTTGTGACAGCCTAACCACTCATTTAACCATGCAAAAGCAAATGTTGGTACACATTTTACCATATCATTCCATACCTTTTGTAGATGACTTTAGCTACTTCTAGCATTTCCCACGCCAACTGCAAATTCCCAACTTCCTCTTCTTCCTGAAAAGAGGGAGCGAGCTGTGTTGGTCAATAGCCACTAACATCCAATCATGACTATTCAGCAGAAGTTTTATGGTACTACTTCAGGTACCTGATATTTGCATTTGGAGAGAAAGGTTTTTCCTTCTTAAATTAAAGCCCAGAAGAATTAAGATCTTTGTGATCATAATGTCATAGCAAAGAAACATGTAGATACTTTGCTTGCAAAGTATTAATTTTAATGGCACAGTTCTATAGGAACTTACCTTATCTTGCCCATTTTTCTCCCCATCATCTTCATCATCGTCGTCATCTGTTGAAGCAAAATATACATTTTTAAGTTCCAAACATTGTCTGTCTCCCCCCCTCCACCCCACATATTTAAGTCAGAAATGTGCACCACAGATTTGCTCCTGCATTTCCACCCTTCACCACTGGGAAACCTGCTAACGTGGACTGTTTAAATCTCAACTGTGCATCCATCCACACCAGTAGGTGCTCTTTGACTCAAAGTCTACTACCCTCCGTTTCCTCGTCACATCTGCTCACAGGTTTCACCTCAGTCCCGTTGCCAGTCTGCTCTTCAGCCTTTTGTTCAGTCCCTTTTCCAAGTGATCCTTCCTGCACATTTTTCACAGAAGAATCTCCATCCACCTCAGTTTCCTGAGATAAGCTCTTCTCATCCTCAGTCACAGAGGATTGTGGATCAGACTTTTCCTTCTCTGCCATTGCAGCATACACCTGCTGTCGTAGCTCGTCTCTTGTTTTTTCTGCACCAGAGTGGCACATAACTTAATCTTACAGATACCAATTTATAAACTACCAAGCTGATTCTTCTGACAATTTTGTCAGAGCGCTTCTCTGGCAGAAGAAATTGTAGTGATGCACTGATATGTCAAAGTCTATACAAAAATGGATAAAGCCCATTAACTGGAAATCGAGTACTTAATGTAAACACGGGCAGTTTTAGGTCCCATCTTCTATACATTACATAGATAATTTTAGCATGTGTAGCAAGTTATTATATGTGTGCTAGAAATCTGAATCACCCAAATACTGACCATCAAGGTTGTCTGCACTCTCAGCATTTGAGCTGCTGGGCTGGTCCTCTTCCTCTGATTCTTCTGGGACTCCTTCCAAGGCATTACCAAAGACACTGTTCTCCAGCCTATTTATATGAAAAACAAAAATCCCAACACACACAATATAGCCAAAGTCAAACATAGGTGCAGTTCATGAAGGAACGAATAGAATTTGAGTCCACAAATTGTCACTCTGAATGTTTTTTGTAGGCTAAGCAGCAAGCACTATTCCCTTGTAATAATGCTGTGTCAAAAAAATAAATAATTTTATTTAATGTTAATTTCACAGGTGCAGCTTTTAGGGAGTATGTTTAAGATAAGAAATTTGACAAACCTGGCAAGTTCCAATAGAGATTTCCCACAAAGGAAGAAGGCCTCACCACACTCATCTGCAGTGTCCCCATATTTTTCAGCCCTAGATGGAGAAGTTTTTTTTTTTTTTTTTTTAAATAAAATTTTAAAAAACCC